>JASDQU010819814.1:50698-64580 GCA_032191745.1 Picea mariana
TTGGGTCAAGAGTCAAAACATCACTAAAGTTTCATCCGCTACCCTTGGACTTAAGCAACAACAATAAAAAGAAAGTGTAATCTAAAATCAATCAAACATTTTTCTTTTTATAGCGAACCAACATTCGCTAGGCTTAGGACCTTGGAGTAGGATTGGAGAGTAGACTATGCAAGGCCACAAAACTCAACTTAAGAGTCATTAAAGAGCATTAAAATCCATCCTTGCAACCAATGTATTAGGAGCCTCCTCTAACACAAGAGTTAAGCACAAGATTCCATTGGGGCAAGTAGGGAGATTACCCCTCTCTGATTATTTTGGTGGTTGCGATATTGCTTTGATCATTACATATATGGGGGTTCTGTTGGTAAACACCTTCAGATATTTGAGATTAGTTACCATGCCCTTACATGCGGTCAGACTTACGACTATTCACCCGACCATTTATTGTTGGGTGGTATCCATAGTGACCTTTCCTAGTGAGACACATAGGTGACTGTAGGTGGGATGTGCATGTAGTACTTGGGGCATACGTTCGTTCATGGTATCAGTTTCCCTGAAGGGTTCCGGTCTTAAAAAAGGGTAATTGCATTGTTTTGCATAGACAATTGTAACTGCTCCTCACACCTTCACTAGC
Source organism: Picea mariana (assembly GCA_032191745.1). NCBI lineage: Eukaryota > Viridiplantae > Streptophyta > Pinopsida > Pinales > Pinaceae > Picea > Picea mariana. The sequence goes on from JASDQU010819814.1 coordinate 51,333, forward strand.
CAATCTTATGGTGACTTCATCTCCCCCATAGGGTTGGTTTTCGGAAGGCCCCTGATCCCATTGTTTGCTTAATGTTAGCCTAGTTTTTATTAGGGACGTGCTCTTTGAGTCCAATTATAGGTCGACCTTAGGTTGAATTGTGTTTGGATTTTAACATAGTATATTCACCATAGTTGAACTACCGCGCGAGTCCCGTCATCTATGAGGAATTGGGCTTATTTCGGAGGTGCAACCACCTCTAAATCGGTGCGACATAAGTGACAAGGAATTCAAAGGGTATTATCTTTGGTTTGAAGAGACCAGTTTGGTTGAAGTGAAGGTGGTAGACGAACGTCCTCCACCAAATTTTAATCCGTCTTTGACTAAGCTCGATGTCCATATTCAAGTAAGAGTTTTTTTAGTGAACCCTTTTCTTTATTTAGTGATCCTCCACCATGTCTGGACCAAGTGTTTAGTCCAATGTGGCTCAACCTACAAGCCCATCCTCAAGTGAGACTGGAGAAATCCCCTAGGGGAAATCTCGACGATGTCTACATTACCACCACTTAGATCCATTGGACCTACACCTTCCATTGTTTTTTCTATTGGTCCCTCAATTTGGGGGACATTGCATGTGTCATCCTTTCCATCCGTTAGTATACTTAGTGTCCCTACGCCCATCCCTTCTACATCACTGCCCACTTTCAGATTCTTTTCTAGTGGGTGACTGAGCTTTGGTTTTGGCAATGGAATTGGAGCTCCTTCCACCTTCACCAATCCTATGAGTGGTCCAACCACATCAGGTGTGGTTGTACCTTTTGGATGGAATATGTCTAGTAGTTTTTGGGATGTCCCTAGTCAGGATGGGGGTAGTAGTACTTTCGAAGGTTTTAACTTTCCATGGGGTAGTACACCCTTCCTTGGGGGCACATCCCTTGAGACAAAAATTTCACCTTGGGGAGGTTTTCCTTTTGTTACCACATCGAGTCTTGGGGTTTTCTTCCTTAGGACTTACTTCGAGAATGTTTTTCCTAGAGGATCCACATTTACCCCTGGGGGCATCTTTGGTTTTGGGAGCAGTCATGCTTCTAGAGGTGCCACCATCACGATGGGAACTCACTCTTCAGGAGCTCCCTAACCCTCAAGTAGTACAAACATAGGGGTACCACAAGGTCCATTTGTGACCTCAAAGACTTCACCTCCCTCCAAATATTCATTTGCGTCATTTCCTTTCCTCACAAAGTTAGATTTACCGGATTTATCACGGTTAAAAAATGAACCTATTGCCCATGACCCATCACGGCCAACAATGCCTTCCAAGTTGCCATCAGATATTTCAAAAATCGACGGAAATCCAGAAGAGGACCCCTCCACACATGTCATGACATACCACTTATATTGTTCATCCAACTCATTGATGGATGATAGTGTGAGGTTGTGTCTTTTCTAGAGAGCCCTGGCCGGAGCTTCCGCTAAATGTGCATTAAATTAAAAGTTGGTTCCTTTAAAAACTTCAATGACCTGACAATGGTGTTCTTAATGCATTACCAATTGACCATTCGGTTTGAGATAGGAGAAAATCTCTTAACTTCATTGTGTCAAGATAATGCCACTCAAATTTTTATCATATACATGAGTGGTGACGAAGACATAGGATGATTAAGACTCAGATTCCAGACAAAATCCTTATGGAGTGGTTCACTAAGTCCCTCCTACCACCCATTTCCAAAGATGTAGCTCTGACCGGGGTGGCCACCAAGGAGTAGGCCATTTTGTGTGCCGAACACTTGGACTTGATCTATTCGCAGTTAGGTACACTTTATGATATCATCCCAAATGCTCCTCGGTCATTGACTGATCCAAAGAAACCAAACCCAGGGCGCCATGCCAATGGTGTGGTTGTTTTATTTCACCTACCTCTATGAACCGATTAGCTGATCAGATGGCTATAGCTCATGAAACCACTCATGATGAGTATCTTCAGCCGCAGAAATTTATTTATGTGTGGCATGGCCCCAACATGGTGTGCCATATGATGCCCACATTGGCTCATGAGTTTATTGGTTATGAAAAAGATCCTTGGCATGAGCCTATAAATGGGCTCTACTTTGCTTAAAGCATTAAGATGCATAGTGCCTTATACGTAGATGTGTGGTTTGAGTGCTTTTGTTTTATATATACCATATCCAAAAAATCTAAAAATATTTTCTTTTTTTAGATTTTACAACGTGTTTTGACCCCAGAATCTAGTTTACATGTGTTGACAGGATTACATGGAGTTTTTTTATGAAGATGACGACATCCACTGAACTTGAGGTACGTGTTTCCAAACTGGCATAGAGGGATAGGTTTTTCCCTACATTTCCTTCTTTGCATTATTAACCGTCCATACTGCCAGCATTATGCCTAAAGTTTAAACGCATCTGATTGCGACACTAGCCACTCCTTTTGCACATTGTAACTGGTTCGATATTTCCTACCCTTCATGGACACCCTAGTTAGAACCCTGATTTCCATTTGGTACCCATGTTGCACTTTTTTCATAGGCCTAGGAGCCCTACTTTAGCCCCATTATGACTTGAAGATTGAACCTCATTTTTCTCTCTTCATCTATATTCTAACCACATCCCATGGGGGTTCCAAATATTCAAAAATTTTATTATTGCTTAATGGTTTCATATGCATTCGATGCTCACATCATGTCTCTTGTCACTGTGTTGTTCTTGGCCCATATCCCGCTTACTGCTATGCAGTATCCATGACCATCCTCCTCTTACATTATTTGGCCTCCATTTTGCACCCACCTACCCAGGTAGAGAACAACTGCTAAGAGTGGATCTCACTTGCCAATACCATTTTCATTCCTCATTGCTTAGGTCAGTTCCATGTGTTTGGAACATAGGAGCATGTTGTTGAGCCACTCGTTCTCTCTCGTCGAGTATACTTTTATCTTTTTTTCGGAAACATAAAAGGACACAAAAAAGACACTATCGAGTACACTTTTATCTCTTTTTCGGGCTAGTTAAATTTGAACGAAAAATACACCATCGAGCTTACTTGCATCATTCCTTCATGCTCAACCATGAATGATACCAAACATACTTGTGTCATTCTTTCATGCTCGTTGAACCATGGAAGAGACAAAAAATACAAGAAAATCAAAAAAGAGTGGGGGTTTTTCACCATTGATCTATTTTCAGCATGGAAGCATCAATTCAGTCTCCCTTGAACATGGCACATGTTTGAGTCCTCATCATTCAATTGGGTTTTATCTTTCCTAGGAGACATACCAGTAATATGCGTCAGAGATACTCCTCCAACTGGTTACTCTTCCAATCATCATGGAGAGTGCTTCAATGCCTCCTATGTTGTCGCACTATATTCATCCAACTCTTGTGTATTGTTGCCAAGTCACCACTGTGTCGTGCTATATGTTCAAGGGAAGTTTAATCTTGAGTCAACAATATGTTGTTTTGTTGACTTTCTAATTCGATCATCCCTCTGTCAGTTGTACTTAGTTATACTCTCTCTTTGAATAATCTCTCGGTGTATGTTTCATGTCGATCGATGGGGATACATTAAGGCCCTCCTTCGACGTATCTCTTCCTATCAAATTCAACACACTATCTAGGAAATGGATCTAGAAACCAGCTAGTACCTTGGAGCTTGCAGTCCTCAGTGGTAGGCTTCCTTGTGATCGACATTAGGTTTACACCATTGACCCTCGATCGATTGATTCTATGAGTGTTCAACACTATCTCATCTATTCACACTCACTAGATTGTACTAGTTACCTTGTGATCCATATTCATCATCGGTGGATCCCCTCGCGTTTGTTAATGACTTACATCAATGAATGGTAATCAGACGATTTCTACCATGCTCGGCATCAACTCATCTATTTGCATGTTGTAGATTCGTACCATTGGGGTTTGGAACGAAGACCTTGGGTTGGGGAAATATCCTTATTTTACTTTACCCTTCCCAAGTTGAGATGGAGTATATCACTTGTACATAAGTACTTTGAAGACTTCGGGGGAACTTCCCTCAAGTGTTCATTGTCTTCATGATATCTATATGTTTTTTCATATATCCACATTGTATTTGTTGGTAGCTATGATTATGTTCATGACATAGATCCACATTGTATTTATTGGTGGTTGTGATTGAGTTCATGACATAGATCCACATTGTATTGTCTCGTGGCTACGGTCTTATTGATGACATGGATCCACTATGTATTATTTCATGGTTGTGGTCTAGCATTTCATATCATGGATCTACAGTGTATTGTTTAACGACCATGCTCATTTAGAGTCTAAGTATGTCTACCTAGTGGATGTTCTATTTATACTCTCATCCTTGGTGTTTGATTGCATGACTTTTGAAAATCCTTTGATCTCTCCTCGTGCTGCCTCATATGGACACTATTTTATTGTAATGTATTTTGACCATCCATTCCTTTCTTGAGCTCACACATTAGGGATCATCTGTTATAGCCTTAATCTCCACCCTACATGCCAGAAGGGAATCCATAAGAAGATTTAAGCCATAATACATATTTTTCTTAAGATTTTGCCCCTGTTTGGATATCCTCACAAGACACCTAGTAGACAACAAGCAAGGGCCCTCGCTAATCACTAGTGGTTCAACAAGCAAGGCACTGTAAAATTTCTAGAGTCGGGGAGTTACGAGGTGATAGGTCAGAGATGAGTTGGATATTTGTGTCAAGGGACTAGGAACTCACATCATTTGAGTCTCTAGTGGTCTCTAGAATATCTAGAAGCCTCTCCCAAGCCTCCTCCAAATAACTATATAAAAAAGGAAAGCATTGGGAAAGAAGGAAGAAGAATTCAGAGTAATATTATGTTGTCCAATTGCAGAGGTACTTGTTCCATCTACCACAACCAGAATTCAGTGAAGCCTAGCCTGACTAAGGAGCTAGAGGAGGAGCAAGGAGCAAGGAAGTCAAGGGAGCAAGCATCAACAACCAAGGTATGCATTTGTTGTATTACTCTTACAGTCATTAATAGATCATTGGTTTTCCTCCAGATTATTTGTGTTTAATTCATAAGTGGTTTGGATCTGATCTTATAAGTGATAGATCAAGGTAGATATAGTGAAATTGATAATGCCTAACACTAGAGAAAGAAAATGATTGGTAGTGTTTGTTACTTGTGTGCAAGAAGAAGGTGATAGGAGTTGGAGTTGTAGATCTACATCAGCTAGGACATACAGGGGAAACCTTCAAACAAAAAGGTAGGTTGATCTACTTTTCTTTAGTGTGAAAGGAATTGTGTGTTCTAGATCTAGGAAGACCATAGGAGTCTAAAATACTTTATGTTTAGGTTTACTAAGCTAATACTAGGGAGATTTTGTTGTGTATTTAGCAAGATCCCGGTGAAATTTTTCTCATAACATTCATTCTTATGTATATATGAAGTGTATTTTGTTGTCCAAGTTTTGTATACTTGTAGATATAATTTTCAACTTATATGCTCATGGTGAATAAATATTTTCTAGGGTTGTTTGGTATGTTGATTTATCATGAACAATGAGCAAATTTTGTTGAGTGATTTGACAAGTATATATAAGCTAAGAGGGTAGATTTGTGGTTGTAACAATCATTGTTTATAATTTATTTTTAGATATATTATATGTTGTTAATAATTATATAAATCCCCATGTTTAATGTATCACACTCGACCACCTATCTACTCTTAGGTTGGTGGGATGTTTGGTTTTCTTCTCTTTAGAACTCAGGATGAGTATTCTGGTTCATCAGTGTCTATGTGAAGTCTTATCTTATCACAACACACGTTATATTAACTCTTTCCATTCACTACAAAAATCCTCCACAGGGTTTGTTATGGTGACCAAGGCTTAGACACCCCCAATCAGACGGTCAACATTCATCTTGGCCTCGGAACAATGGTCTGTGACTATTCGAACTCATTCCCGCTGGGATACTCAATCGTCATAGTCTACCTGCTCTTTGATGACATTGTTTCGACGGATCATCCTCACGGATCCAATCGTCCTCAAACTAGGGTTTACAATGACCACAATTGCATCAGAGTCTCTACCTAGACGAAGATTATACTTCCCTTTTACGTCCATTCTACCTACTATGAATGGGACCCACAAAATCTATGATTGAAATCAAATCTCGTTATACGTCAATCAATGGTTCACCTCCATTCTCAGAGTCCCTATAATCAAGGCATCTACATTCAAGAGCCATGAAACACTATGATTTAATTACTCCAAACTCACTCATTCCAACTGATTGAACGTCCCACGATCATATCATCCTATAGATACCATGTGCCTCAAGGTTTACAACTGCTCATCGAACAAGATTTGTGAACCCTTCTCCTTAGATAGATTCACATGAGATTCAATGGATGAGATCTCACAGGACACTTCTAGAGAGATCTACAGTCCTTGGTCTCCCTCTTCGTCGGACTCGTACTCGAATCCTCTATCCATACCTCCTACGATCCTTACTATGATGTACTAGGAATTGGATCCAACGGTCCAAAATTGATCCTAGCCACACTTCGAAAGATCAACGATCCTCATTGAATCATAATTTATCCATTAGAGTCTTAACACATTCCCCCATCTACTCACTCCGATGGTAATACCATATGAGCAATGGTCCAAATCTGTTTTCTTCACTGAATCAATGAATGCAAACCTTCCCATCTTAAAACACATGTTTCCTTCTGGGTATGAGTCTAAATTAAGACTTAACTAGGTCAGGGTTCCTTCCATATTTTTTATAAGGTTATACCAACTCTTAAGAGCCCTAAATTTAACTCTTAAACAGACTAAGGCATTCTAACTTCCCCTGGGTTGAAGATTTGCATATCTTGCAAGCTTTCTACCTAAGACAAATGACTCTTTCAAGACTTAAGATTCATCATCCTACACAAGGATCTCCCAAACACCATGTCACTCCTGTCATTCTCCAAATGAAGGATTTGTCAATATCCTGTAAACTTTCCTCTCAAGAGCAAGAGATTTCAGGGATATGAAACTCTCAGAGTCTACACAAAAACTCTCCCCAATCACTAAGACATCTTTTCTTCTAGTTCCAGATGAAGATTTTCTTCATATCTTGCAAGATTTCCATGCAAAGCCTTGCAGTTCTCACAAGGATAGATACTATGTTTACACAGTTCTCAAGGATTCATAATTTTAATAGGTTGGAAAATGGAAACAAACATAATTACTCCATTTCCCTTAGGAATTGAATCATACATTAATAATTTCTATTTGACCATGAAATAACAGATTTACATCAACACATTAAGTTAGAAACACTTATCTTTTCAACGGATGTTAACAACCAACTGACTGAGAGAGGACAACTTTCCTCCTAACCTTATGCTATGCTCCAGAGTACCTTCCCACAAAATTCCACCCCTGTGCTAAGCCATGATACCATGATACCACTAGGGATGTACATCTGTTAGGTTTTCAATTGACCTTTTCCTCTTCAATAGGTCAGATCCATCAATAGTATCAACTTCTTCAACCACAATCATGTCTCTTCATAACTACTCATGTGGCTCCAGGTAGGTTCAAGTACGCCCGCAGGTGTTTTTTTTTGTTTTGTGAGTATATGTAAGCTTGCTAAGGAAGCTTCATGTTTTCCTCACTGAAACTTCTTAGCTTTCACCTTAGCAATTCCACTTCACCAACAATTTCACTTCATAATTTATGCCTCATTAATTCCCACTTATGATATCATGGCTAGTACTCAAGGCTTTTCCCTCTCAGTCAGTTGTTTGATTTGTTCTGTTAATCAAAACATGAATACTTGCTTCATAATCACATTATATAAAGTCTTAGCATAATTACATCCTTGGGGCAAAACATGGTGTCACATTACCCTCCCCTTAAAAAAACATCATCCTCAGGTGTTTAAAACGTCATATATATACAATTATATAGAAAACAAAAATTGGTATGCCAATTTCATGGCATCCTCAAGCACCTAGGTAGCCTCATCTTCTCCAAAGTGCTTCCACTGTACCTTGACCTACATGATGACTTGGTTCTGGAGCATTGTTTCTCTCCTATTCAGGATGCATTGAGGAAAGGGATGGAATTCTCCCTATGGCTCCACCTATATCACAATACAATCAAATACTTGATTAGAATCATGAACATATTTCTTTAATAAGGACACATGGAATGCATTATGATCTCTAACAGTAGGTGGAAAAACAAATATGTATGATATTGGTCCCACTCTTTCCAGGAGTTCAAACAGTCCACAATATCAAGGTTCTAGCTTAGCACAAGTCCCCATCCTTGGGAAAATTATTTTGGGCTTCACTCTAAGATACACATGATATCCCACCTTGAACTCTTTATGAATTCTCTTGTTGTTTGCATAGCTCTTTTGTCTATCGTGGGATATTTTTAAACTTTTCCTTATCTTAATCATTGCATGTACCTTTTCTTTTAACAACTCAGATCCGAGTGTGATCTTGTCCACTGGATTGTCCCAACTAATTGGAACTCTACAGTTCCTACCATACATGACCTCAAATGATTTCATATTCAATTATTCATGATAACCATTGTTATAGGAGAACTCTACCAGAGGTAGGTACTCTTCTCGTTGTTTGGGTTGATGTATAATATGCATCCTCAACATGTCCTCTAAATATTTTGTTCACTCTTTCGGTCTGGCCATCTGTTTGAGGATGGTAGGTCGTTCTAAACACCAACTGTGTTCACAAGCCTGCAAACAGACTCTTCCAAAACCTTGAGGTAAAATTAGCATCTATGTTTGAGTTATGGTCTTGGGTAGACCATGCAACCTAAAACTTTCCTTCACGAAAATGTTAGCAACATCTATGGCCTTAAAAATAAATTTCATAGGGTTAAAGTGAGTTTGCTTGCTTAGCTTATCCATTACCACTGTGATTGCATCATGTTGTCTGACTGTCCTTGGTACACTAGTAATGAAATCCATGGAGATAGACTCCCATTTCCATTCTGGAATTGGTAAAGGTTGCAATAAACCTTTAGGATGCTTGTGTTCAACTTTTACTTGTTAACACTCCAAACAATTGGAAATGTGTTCTGCAATGTATTGCTTCATCCTAGACCAATAATATAATTTCCTTATTGTTGTTACCATTTTCAAGTAACCATAATGGCCTACATAGGGTCTCCTATGGAACTCATCCATAATCAATTTCTTCATGTTTGTTGACTCTGGCACATATAACCTGTTATTATTTTCTCCTTCTGGGTTCTTCCTGCAACCCTTATTTTATCTGATTGAAAAATTCATCTCCTTGTGAAAGGGATTTGATCCTTTTTTGGATGCCAGACTCTCCCACACTTGTTTTTGCTAAGTGTATAACCCGCGCACTCCGAGTGAGTGCGTCTGCCACTTTATTTTCCTTTCCATTTATGTGTTTGATTTCAAAATAACACTCGTTGATCAATGCCATCCATTTGACCTATGTAGAGTTTAACCTCGGCTGATAAAACACATACTTCAGACCACAATGGTTTGTCATCAATACGAACCTCCTTTCGAGAAAGTAATTCCTCCACGTCTTCAACGCATGCATAATCGTTTCTAGCTCTAGATCGTAAGTGACATACTTCTGCTCGTGCTCATTTAATTTTTACGTTTCATAACTGACCACTTGTCCCTCCTACACAAGGATTCCATTGATTCCTTCTTTGCAAACATCAATACAAACAAATAAATCTTTTTCAAGGTCTGCAATATTCAAAATAGGGGCATTGGTCAAAACATGCTTTAGCTGTTGAAAGTTGGCTTCACACTCTGTTGACCATATAAACTTTTTCCCTTTTCTTTGTAAGAAGGTAATGGGATGACTAATCTCGGAAAATCCCTTTTATAAACATTCTATAATACCCATCCAATCCTATGAAGGACCTTAACTTTTTTACATCTAGAGGGTTAGGCCAATCCATGATTGCCTTGATCTTTTCGGGATCTATTGCCATTCCTTCTATTGAAATTATGTCTCCTAAATACTGCATTTTGTTTTGAAAAAAATCACACTTTCTGAACTTAGCATACAATTGGTTCTCTCGTAGCACCCACAACACCATTCTAATATGTTCTCCATGCTCTCCTCTAGTCTTGGAATATAAAAATGTCATCCACAAACACTAAGAAAAACTTGTCTAGATATTTGTTAAGAACGTTATTCATCAAACACATGAAAGTAGTTGGTGCATTGGTGAGTCTGAATGACACCACCACAAACTCATAGTGTCCATACCTTGTTCTAAATATGTCTTTTGAATGTCGTCAACCTTGATGCTGACTTGGTGATATCATGATCTTGAATCAATCTTTGAGAAAACTACATCTCCCCTGAGTTGGTCAAAGAGATAATCAATCCTGGGAAATGGATAATTTTTCTTGATGGTCATCTTGTTCAACTGCCTTTAGTCAATACATAGTCTCAATGTACCATCTTTCTTCTTCAAAAACAAGGCTAGTGCTCCCCATGGAGACACACTTGGCTTGAAGTAACATTTATCCAACATCTCCTTCAGTTGTACCTTAAGCTCCACAAATTATAGTGTGCTCATCCTGTAGGGTACTTTTGACGTTGGCACTTCTCTAGGTATGATATCTATCGAAAAGTCAATATCTCTCTTGGGAGGTAGTCCAAGCACCTCTTCTGGAAATACATCCTTAAACTACCACAACACAGGGTGATCTTCGACCTTCAACTCCTTGCCTTCTGTTGATTTAAGAACTTGTATTGCATACAAGGGGCACCCGTTCTGACTGAATTTCTTAAGCTGCAATGTTGATATTTGTCTAACTGACATTGGCTTTCGAATTCCTTGCAAAATTTTTGTACTGCCTTCTTCTTCTTCGAATTCCAAGGTTTTCTTGTAACAATTCAAATTTTCATTGTGGGTAGCTAACCAATCCATACCTAATAGTATATCGTGTAATCCAAAAGGTAGGATGTCCAGGGATGCTTGAGTATGCAGTCCACTCATCTCAAATGGACAGGCTTCTATCATTTCTGCCACTTTTCTCTCAGTTTCGGTGGCTAATTGGACCAACCATGCCTTTGCATGCTTCTTCCTCTGTAAGGAACATGCTTTAACAACTTGGGGTGATACATAAATAAGGTTAGATCGAAGTTCAATAAAAATAGAAATGGATTGTTTGGTGATTATACCTTTCAACTCCACTATTGAATCTTAGTGGTCTTCTTATCGATTCTCCACAACTGCATATATCCTTGGCACACTCTTGGCCACATCATTGATTGTAGCAGCTTCCTACACATGATAAAATTTCTTACTGTCTTGCTACTTATGAGGGAAATCCCTCAACAAGTGTGGTTCTCCACATCCCCAACATTGCAAAGATCCTTTCTTGGGTTCCTCTACTCTTTCTCTTCCCTGTTATGTTGATTTATTTCCACTATGAGATGGAAAGTTTTGTTGATGCACACTTATGCTTGGTTGACCCAACTGTGCACCCCTCTTCAGATTCTTGTATGGGAAACATTTGAATCATTTCTTTTGGAATCCCCTCTTATCCTTTCTCTTCCACTCTTTATAAGGCTCATGCTTATGTTTAAACTGATCATGGAAACACTTAGTCTTCCTTATAGTGTCCTCCAAGGTCCCGGGCTTGCCAAATTCAATTTTGTTCTGGTAGGACTGTGGAAATCCAATGAGAAAATGTTGTATTCTTGCTTTCTCATCCTTGAGGTAAGAAACACACCTCAACAACTCCATAAATATCTTGGCAAATGCATCCATAGTAAGTTGTCCCATCCTATGTTCATGGAATCCTTGATTTTATCATCATAATACTTCTCTGATAGGTATGCCTTTCAGAAGTATTTCTCAAACTGCTTCCAGGTTAGTTTGCTTTCTTTCAGTCCTTTGATCTCCTTGAGATCCTCCCACCATATGGAATCTCCTCCATTCATATTAAAGATGACAATGCTTTCCTTCGTATTGTCTAAGTAATTGTGTACCTGAAAATACTCTTTAAGACCAACAAACTAGCCTCAACTTCTTCTCCTTTATTAATTTCTCCATCAAAGGTAGGCGGCTTATCCTTCTTGTATTCTTCAATCAGGGAACTCTGTGAATGTATCTTCCTTTTCCTCTTAGGGATACTTGATCCAGTGTCACTGTTGGACAAATCCTCCAAAAAAATATTCCTTCTAAATGACTCTATGGAAATACTCCCACCAGATTTACTTTTCTTAGCATTCTGATGCTTTCTCTTGGAAAAAATATTTCCTATATTGTTATGGGTTATTTCATGATTTTAGGCATTTGAAGGGGTTCTCAACCTCTTTGATTGTTGCAACTTTGTATTACTAGGGCCTTGCTGCATATGATTCTGAATCTAAGATAAGTTATGCAATAGAACTGCATTCAACTCTTCCTTTTTGACCTAAGCTCTCATTATTTTCCTTGAGACTTCTGATAGTGGCTACCAAATATGGAGGGATTTCTCAATCCCTCTGGCCATAAGATTCCTCATCCCTGAAGTGTGAGGTGTCTTCCATGTTGCACTGCACCATTCACCTTTATAGTCCTACGTGTTGAAATAACAAAATTTTGTTAACCATTACATAAACCAACATCATGGTATGCATTCTTGTCAAATAACAAGTGTTTTTAAACAATCTTAAGTGGCCTTGGCGACCCATTCAAGCGTAGAGTTTGAACTATGCTCTGATACCACTCTGTAATACACATGACCCCCTATCCACTCTTAGGTTGGTGGGATGTTTGGTTTTATTCTCCTTGGAACTCAGGATGAGTATTCGGGTTCATCAGTGCCTATGTGAAGAATTCCCTTATCACAACACATGATATATTAACCCTTTCCATTCACTACAGAAAGCCTCTACAAGGTTTTCTATGGTGACCAGGGCTTAAACGCCCCCAATCAAATGGTCAACATTCATTTCGGCCTTAGAAAAATTACCCATGACTTTCAGACTCATTCATGTTGGGATACTCAATCGCCAGAGTCAATCTCCTCTTCGATGGAATTGTTCCGATGGATCATCCTTAGGGTTCCAATGGTCCTTGGACTAGGGTTTACAATGATCACGATTGCATCATAGTCTCTAGCTACACGAAGGTTATACTTCCTTTTTACGTCCATTCTACCTACTACGAATGGGACCCACATAATGTACGATTGAAATCAAATCCCGCCATACATCAATCAATGGTCCACCTTCGTTTTCA
>JASDQU010819815.1:0-25834 GCA_032191745.1 Picea mariana
TAAGCAGTAGAGGATTAATAATCTGGGCAACCAGAGGAATCTTTTCAGACACATACGCAGGCGCACTACAAGGGGCGCTCTTCCAGCGACCTCCTCCGAAATTTGATGGATCCGAGACTGCGGAAATCACAAAATTGATTGTGTAAATTTCCCTTTCAATCATTTGGATATACTGAGAGATCTTGTTACGCCCTAACATTGTAATTTTTTATTTGTGTAATTGCCCTTTCAACCATAGTAATTGTAAGTTTTGACTTTATGTTTTACGCTAACATTGTAAATATAACTTTGACTTTAGCGCCAAACATACGCCTAAGGAAGAGAGGTGGTATAAGTGGTTTCTTCCACTGTATGAGACCCCTTATTCCACATATTCGTGCATTTTTCCATCATTAGAATGTAATAAATAGCATTTTCACAGCCACGCGCGTGTGTTTTTTTCCACCATTTTGTAATGATAACAAGTTTGAATACTTAATTAGAACTTAGTTCTAGAATGGTAGCTAAAACAAGTTCTAATAGGTAATTGGAAATTGATCAATCCATTATTCTATTTTCTTTTCATACATCTATTTTATTAAAAGTAYGGGAWTTTTTTATTATTAAAAATATCATAAAAAATSAATAYAAGGAAAGTTTCAACCATGAAAGTTCMTTACGTTAGTTGTTGTAATGAAAACAAGTTCTAATACCTATTTAGAACTCGGTTCCATCATTGTTGTATCAAAAATAAGTCCTAATGGGTGATTGGAAATTGGTCACCTGTAGATATGATCTTGTGGGCTAGTTCTAATGGGTGATTTGGAAATCGTCAACTCATAGSTATGATCTTTTGGGCTATGATTTTTTGGGCTATGATTTAAAAGGTTAGATTTTTTTTTAGATAATTATTTTTAAAAATAATAAAAAAAATCTTGGAAAAAATCAAAATGTTTTATATTATAGATGATGTATAAAATATTTATATTGTAAATAAATTGGGGAGTAACATTATTTTTGTAGACTACAAAAAAAAGTTGATCTATTACATCAAAACAATGTTGCATATATATATACATCAAGTATTGCTTTAAGATAAATTTACTATTTTATTAACAACATGTTGAAAGAATATCTCAAATACACTTCAAAATAGATGTTAACTAATTGGAGAGAATCTCTCATATCCAAGTAGATCTAACAACTTCCTAAAACTTATTGACAAATCTTTCACACAAAGACAAATTGTACCTCACAATGACCAATAACAACCACAACCACAACCTTCTCATATGATCAAGTATCACACATTAATCTATTAAGACAAGTAGAAGTTAATGATTTCAACACTTCCCCTTAAGAAGTACTTCTCTCAATGCATGTAAGGTCAGGTCTCCATCATCAAATTTCATTGGTTCGATGCTTCAAATGCTCCATCAAGAACTGAAGAGCCCCCCAATCAACAAAGTCTATCACATGCATTTAGTATCTCAATCATGTTGACATCTGCAAATTCTCAATGTCCATATAAAGAAACAAACATCCATTGGAATACTTCAGTTCCTAACTGTGGAAATCATTGGTCTAGTAGGATGTCCTTCAGGTACACGCTTCATTCAAATTATTGATGAACTCCTCTTGAATGTATAAAAACACTTCTGGTTTCTAGGACTAACACTCCTCCTAGAGTCTACAACCAACAAGGTCCACTCATAGAAGATTTAATTGACACACAACTCCCTCCTCTAAGTGTTTAACAACTCCATAATAAAGGTTCTGCATTATATTGAATAAGTTATCCAAATCATCAAGGACACATGGAAAAGGGGTATGGGTGTGTGCACAAAGTTGGTGGACAAAAAAGTGGCAAGGGGGTCAGCAAGAACTCGCACTCACAGGAACGTGTGCACGTTCTCAGGAACGCCCACACATTTATAATTCTATAGGTTTGGTAAGGATCGAACCTCCAGTCAACTTGCCACATAGGTTCGTTGACAGGAATGCACACACGTTCTTAAGAACGTTTGTGCGTTCCTAGGAATGTGTGTGCATTCCTGCTGTAACTGATTTTAAAGGGACTACAAGCGCATTTTGTGCTCATTTGCACACCGCGTCTCACGATTTTCCCAATTGGAGAAAAAAAAGAGGATGAATAGAGGAGGATAAAAGCTCAGGATCTTGCCACCGTGTCCATTGCAAGAAAGGTATTTTTATTTTTTGTCATTTTCTCTCTTGGCTTTACAAAAAATACAAAACAATTAGTCATGGGTTATGGATGTAAATCTCAATGGCATTGAAAACTTATTATCTAGGTTCAATACACATAATTCATACTTGAATGTAAATCTCTCAACAATTCACTAATCTTGTATAGGTTTTTTCAAATTCAGTGTAAAGATAATGCATAGTTTTTCTTTGTTTTACACAAAATTATGTTAATGTTTTTGTTGGGATAAAATGAAATTGTTGTTTGTAATACCTTTTTCATAAGTCCACTTATTAAATTGCAACATATATTATAAAATGGAACCTAGAGAGAATGTAAACCGCCAACCAGTAGACCAAGGTGATGAAAACCCCAACCCACCACAACCACCCAACATAAACACCCAAATTGATGAGGGGTTGGCCACATTAAGAAGACTTGTAAACAATTAAGGGGCATGATAGAACCAAGAAGAGAGTCCTTGGCCACTTCATTGGACATCATTGTGAGGTCCATTGCAAGTGCCCAAGGGAAATTGACTTTTATTTATGAATATAGGGAAAGAATGTTTGAATATTACAACATTGGATTGGATAGAAACCAAGTTAGAGACTTGGGTATATCAAAACAACAATTGATGTCTATTTTTATTGATCCTCGATCTGGAAAACAACCACCCGTGACCAGGAAATTCATTTGCATTGACTCTTGCATCCACCCACAAATTAGTCAAAACTGGATGGATAGGTAGTACATGGTATTTGATAAACCTCCATGCAATAAGAGGGAGGTGCCATTATATTTTTTCTGAAAATTATGGGCTAAATTTATTTTGGGTCGGCATGTCAACTACTTCGACATAGGTGACTTCCAAGGGGTGGGTCAAGGGTCTGCACATAACCGAGAGCATGCTAGGCGTGATTAAGAAGAACAAAACCAACTAGAAGACCACCCACACTTAGGTACCAAAATATTTTTCTTGGCTTGTGTTATTCTTGCAATAATTTTGGGCATAAATCCATAAATTGTAGAGCCTATGCAAAGGGTACAAACACCTGGAACAAAAATAGCTATGAAAATACCAAGAATCTTTATGAAGACAATTATCCCAGAAAGCCTCGTGAGGCATTTGACAAAAATTATAACAATTTTGGTGCTCTAGGTTATGAAATTGAATGCTACAAATGTAACAAGTTTGGACACATAGTTAGAAATTGAAGAAGTGATTTGATAGTTTCTTCAAGGGAAACTAGGCATATTCCTTTCAATCATATAGGGGAACAATAGACAACTTGGAAAAGGAAGCAAGAATATTTGAAGTTTGAGGAATGTGGGTTTGCCTTACAAGCCCAAAATAGAAGAATCCATTGACCTATATTGATAGTGGATGTTCAAAGCATATGACTGGAGAAAAAATAGATTTGTAACATTAAAGAAAGAAAAAGAGGGGTTTGTCACGTTTGACAATGATAACTCAGTCAAAATTGTAGGAAAAGGGACAATCAGTCTTGTAAACAAAGATGATGTGGCAAAAAATGTCCTACTTGTTGAAAATATGAAGCATAATTTGCTAAGTGTGAGCCAAATGTGTGATTAGGGACACACACTTATATTCAATTCAAAAGAATTTGAAAAATGGAAATAAGGATTATGAAGACTAGTGGCAATAATGACAAGGACTCCAAACAACATATACATCTTGAATGAGATCGAAGAAAAAATATGTTGTTTGGGAAAAGAAGATGAAAGTTGAATTTGGCATAGGAGAATGGGCCATATACACTTTGATAATCTTGTCAAGATCAACAAGAAGCAAGTTGTAAGAGAAATGTTAGAAATTACAAAGCCAATGAATACTATGTGCAAGCATTGTCAGCATGGAAAACAAACAAAAGTTGAATTCAAGACAAAGGAATACTCTACGAAAAAACCATTGGATATTGTACACACTGATTTCGCCACTTTTCTTCCTTACATGGACATGATTAGAGACCCACTGTGTATGTCTTACCGGGAATATTATCTTAGCATTCAATAGTTTGTTTAGTTCCTTCTTGACCGTTGGTTCAAGTTTTGGGTGCATATTTCTCAACTTCTGTTGAAAAGGTTGAGTCCGGGGTTTCATGAGAATAATGTGTTGTATGATGTTAGGATCGAAGGTTTTTAGATCATCATAAGTCCAAGAAAAAACATCCTTAAATTCCTTAAACAACTTAATAAAGGCTCACTTTTCTTGCTCAAAACATCTCATTCCCAAATTGATGCATTGTGGATTATCTTTAGTTCCTAGATTTACCTTTTCATGGGTCAAGGAAGAACTATTCGTTTTACAATTTATTGATTTTATGAATTTATCATGCAAATCATAAAACTTTTCTAATCTTACCATGGATTTTGGGATAGAATTTACCAGATCCGATGTTGATTCAGGAGATGTTGGGTTCGATATTACCGTAAAATTGCGGAGGTCTTCGTCATGGGTGACTTCATCGATAATTGCACCTTGGAAAGTATCTTCCATGTGCAGGAAACTGATGATCTTTTGATCATCATCAAAAACTCTCCACTTAGTGATGTTGTCCGGGACGGATGGCCTGAACAACAACTCGACGGAAAACACGTTTGGAGAAAGGCCTTCCGCGGGAAAAAGTTTAGAAGCGACATTAGCCAACAAATCAGCCTTAGAATGATTCAATCTTGGAATATAATTAATGTTAAACGCAGAAACTTTGTTCATTAGATTCCATACGTCAGCTTGATAAATTTTCAGGTGTGGAGATAGACAATGAATAAAGTTTCTTACCTGTCTGACCACAATTTCTGAATCGTCGAAAACCATTAAATTCTGAACTTTCAAATCAAGTGCCTTTATGAGACCTTGCAGGAGTGCCTCGTATTCAGCCATATTGTTTGTGCATTCAAATTCTAATCAACAAGCGATCAAATTTTTGTTACCTGTTGGATCAATGAGCACACATCCTGCACTGACTCCTTCTTTAGATTTGGATCCATCGAAGTAAAGAGACCAGATATGATTCTCACCAGCTGTATGTGACACCTTAGAGAGAACTGTTGACTGTGTGCATGTTATGAGTTTAGACTATTGTTCCGGGTCAGTAATGGTAGAAGTTTCAGCCACGAAGTTGCCGAAAAAGGTGTTCATCCCCTGCATTTCAGGTGAATTGGAGGAAGCAGTGAATGGTTCATTAGGATCATTTAAATCAGTTACCATAAGCTTGAGGTAACGCTCACGATTGATCTTGATTCTGTTAGGATTTCCATTCTATGGCAACCACAAATGAGACCAATCTATCGCAAAGTAACCATGCAGCTGTTCAGACCAATCCCTACTTAAAAATAAGCCATATACTTCAGGGATATCAACAACAATAATATCAATAATCTGGTGGACTTTAGGATTAGATGATAATCTGATAAGGACATTTTTTAATTCACCTATTACCTTAACACTGGTCTGATCAAGATGAATAATTTTCAGACTGGAAGGTTGAAGTTCAGCATTGATTTTTTGGCAGACAGACCAAGGCATTACGTTTGACGATGCACCATAATCTACCATACAATTATGTACATTCCTATTGAAAATTTCAAAAGTCAACAAAAAGGGTGGGACATTTCTGCGAGTATTAACAACAGAAGTTTGTTGGTTTTTAGTCGTAGCCCCTGGAACTATTTTATCTACATTTGTTATTCTTTTTACAGCAAGGTCTCTTTTGTTCAGAATTTGTCGGAAGAACCATAGTGTTATTGACAGCTTGTCGTCGACGTTTCAGATCCATAACAGGATCCATCTCCAGGACAAAAAACCCTGAGAAAAATAGTAAGAGAAGAGCCTTTATTAAATAGTGATGAGGTGGGTGAAAAAACTACGGTTGGCTGAGTGAGCCTTTATTAAATATTCTGAAGCATCTTTTGCAGAAGAAAAGTAAATTTCATTAATTCATAAACAAAAATATTAGCTCTAAGTTTTTTGAGATCCTTAATCAAATCATATTCTAAACTTGAAGTTGTTGAATTTTGTTTAGTTTCAATTTGTTTAGACTGTTTTTGAGGTGCATTAGTTCCAATTTCAAAAGAGGATTTATTCTCTATTTTTCTTCTCGTATTGTAAGGATGCACCATTTCAAAATTGGCTTGAAAGATACTATCCGAAAAATGCCCGAAGATGTTGGTAGAGGATTCGTCCTCTTCCACTATTTCTTGTCCAACCACGTCTTCAGAAATCTCGGGATGAACTAAGTTATCATGTGCTTCCAGAATTGTCTGGATAACATACTGTAGGCTTTCTAGATTTAGGCCTTCAGAATTTGAGTTAGGCCGGTTTGTGGGAAAATGATTTCTAAAAGGGGGTTTGTAAGACCCTTTGCTTGAAGAAGCTTCTTCTGCTGATCTCCTTAAATCTATAACTTGATTTGACAACTTTTGAACGACCTTGTGTAAACTTTCCAGATCTGAACCGTCTGATTGAGTTTTGGTTTGGGGAGGTCAAGGAAGAATTTCTATTTTCTTCTAGGAAGATGAGGTAATCTCTGCCTCGTTACTGATATTGTCTTTTAGGCTTAGAATATCTTTCTCAATTTGGCTTGCCTCCTCGAAGGCTTCCAATAATGTTTCTTTCTTAGACCTTTTTACCCAGATTGTTATGTTCTGGTGCAGGGCTTTGGTGTAGTATGCGACAATAAGATTTTCAGTAGGCATTGAATCAGTGGGGATTCAATTCTTTAATGTTAGAAACCTTTGATTAAAGTCTTTTATTTTCTCCTTGGGGTTCATCTTTAAACTAGAGAGTTCCATGACTAAGACTTCGGTAGATTTGTCGTCTCCGAATTTCTCAAGGAAACAAGATTCGAATCTATCCCAAGATACAATGGTGTGGGGTTGTTGGGAAAAATACCAAGTAGAGGCATTTCCTTCAAATGTGTATGGAAAAAGTCTACATACTACGTCTTCGTGCTCTACGCTTCAGAGTCTAATGGCTAGCATGAATTTTTTTATATGATCCTCAACAATCTTCTTGGAATCTGGATCGAATTTAGGGAGCCATTTCTCCGGATGTTTAGGCAAAGGATGTTGGGGTCCAGGTATAGCCACAACATCTTGATCTAGCCAAGGTCTGGCGGGATTGTTTGGATTTGCCATAGGTGTGGGTGGTGTCGAAGGCTAAGATGAAGAACTTTCTTCGTCCAATGACTCTTTTCCCGAAGAGGAGGGAGATGAAGGCAGTGGTTAAGGTGGGATACCAAATCCTCTGGTTGTAGGAGTGAGGATGTGATCTAGATCTATAGGATTTAGGGTAAGACAAGTGCCTTCAAGTTGCTCTCTAATATCAGAAAAATCTAGCGGTTGATTCAATGGCCGACCTGGTTGTCTGATACGGGCCAAAGCACCGTGTGTCCTTAGAAGTGATTGACGAACAATTTCTTGTACGTCGGACCCTGGGGGGTTTGGTGTTACTGGTTCAACGGTAATCTGTGGATTTTCATTTGATGTGGTTGTTGTTTGAGAGGTAATATTGTCGTCAGAATGACTTCTTGTTACTATAGGTGAGTGGGTGTGTGGGGGAGGAGTTTTGCGATCTCCACGTGCCATCAATAATGTTCAGGCCCTCCTTCTAGCGCCATTTGTTGACGGACGAAAATGACCGTCCATCAATTGGAAGAACGAGTCCGGTCCGAGGTTGTCTAATTAACTCAAGCCATTTGGTATGACTCGTTCTAACGGGATTAATGACTCCGTTGGCCAATCTAAAAGTCCTAAAGAAAACAAATAAATAAATAAAGGAATGAAATAACTAACTAATTACTAATCACTAATATATATATGTACATGTATGTATATAACTATAATATTTACACAATAGATTCACCTTTCTAATTTATGTGCATGTTATACAAGTGCGAGTTTTAATTGAAACTCACGAAAATCTGTAAAAAGATGGTTTCTTTAACAAAAGCAGATACAAAAAACATATAAACTATTTTTTGTTTTTTTCTTAAGTTATCAAAGACTAAACAAAAAGAATATATTATGAAATAGAAATACGTGAATAGTCAAAGCCAGGTCACACATAAGAGTTTCAAAGACAAATAAAAGATAAAGGAATTAAACTAACCTATTAATGAATTGTTCATCGTGCATCCAATCGTTTGTATGATCGTGAAATGTCTAGCCAGCCTGTCCAAGAGTTAAACCTGCAGTGAACCTTTACACTGTTTGGAATAAATGCAAAACAATATATCAACTGTTGGATTTTGTAATGTCCCCACTTTGGGACATCATGACAGGGCAGAGATTTATGATGACCAGAGTAGCCGGATGGGTGCTAGAGAGAGTACAGGGGTATTTGAGAGGCATTGTGGGGTCCAGCTTGCATTGATGATCATATTCCATCATTATGAGCCATTCCGCACAGGTTGGCTTTCGTTTCGTTGCATTCCGATGATTTCCATGATTTTGACTATTTTGAGCTATAAGTCAATGGAATTCACTTAAGAGGTCATTTTGGGCACATTACTTGGAGGAACCTCTCAGTGTAATAGCTCATTGGAATCGGGAGGAGCAACACTACAGGATGGGATGGGTAGAAGTGACTTTCAGTGGCCAGGGAAGCCAGAAGGAGAGGTAATGAGCTTTTCAAAGGTAAAAAGGTTAATTAATTAATTAAAGTGATTTAATTAATTAATTAAATATTAATAAAATGAAATTCACTTTGGAGGGAAAATGTGAGCCAAAAAGTATAAAGGAAAGGCAAGGGCCTCTTCTCATTCATTCATGTATGATTTTATTTTGATTTCTGGCTTCTAGCTAGTGAGCCCAATATTGGGGGTTTTGAGGCTTTTGACATAACAAACCCTAGAGGACGATTCGGTGGTGAAAGATTCCACCTATCTTGTCCCAAGCTTGGTATTGGAGATGCAATACTCTCCCACACCATTCTAGTTCCAGATCTACTCAGTTGCAGGAGGATTCTACATCAGTTTCATGTGCAGATAGAGAGAGGGCACACCAGTTCGTCCTGTGATTTAGTAAAATTCAGATCTACGGAGATTGAGAGGGAGATTGGAAATTCAGGCACCTGGGTTATTCTTACCATTTCCCGATCTATATTCTTGGAGAGTTTCAGAGCATTTGGAGGCCATCTTCATCAGGGCCGAACCAGCTAGGGTTTCAATCATCCAGTGGGGCACCCCATTCAGTGGGAAATTCAGATCTACGAAGATTGAGAGGGAGATTGGAGATTCAGGCACCTGGGTTATTCTTATCATTGCCCGATCTATATTCTTGGAGAGTTTCAGATCATTTGGAGGCCACCTTCATCAGGGCCGAACCAGCTAGGGTTTCAGTCATCCAGTGGGGCAGCCCATTCAGTGGGAAATTCAAATCTACGGAGATTGAGAGGGATCTTGGAGATTCAGGCACCTGGGTTATTCTTACCATCACCCGATCTATCAGTTGGCATATTTATTGGGTGATTGGACACTTTTGGCAGCAGGGCCGAGTTATTGAGGGTTTTAGCCTTCTATTGGAGTGTGGCATTCTTCAGCTGGAGAGTTTGGCATTCAGATCTTCTTGTATTGATCTTCATTTCTTATTCAGCCTTTGGAGGCATTATTTTGTATTAGCGGGAGAATTTTTTAGCAGCTCTTATCTATTGTCTATCTTCTTGGCCAGCTGTTGAGCATTCCAGATCGGCATCTTCATTGTAGCAGGTTTCTCTATTTTATGAATAAAGAAGAATTGAGATGTTTTGGCTTGTCTATCTTATTGCATATGGTTGAGGTATGTTCCATGGTTATCTCTTTCTGTTATTTGCTGCATACACACATATAAACACATCTAAAAGGTAGATCAGCAAAGTGTTTGACAAAATACCTCACTCAGAAAAAGTTTTAAAAAGACACCAAACAGTGATGATCCTTGCATAATGGCTTGGGATCATTACAGATTTTAATAGCAGAATGATAAGACGCAAATAATAACTGCAATGTTTGTGATTGCAAGAAATCACTCATAAGATAAATCTAACTGTAACACTTTCTTTTAATCATTCAACAAAATTAAAGATAAACTTTATCATTTGAATTGAACGAGCGATCACTATTTTTTTTAATAATTGAAGCACCCAAATGTGGACTGTATTAAAATAAATTATCTTGACGACATAATAATTTGTGAAGACAAAAGCTATCAACAATTATCAAATTATCAAGATAAAGAAACCATAGACGACAACAATATTTACAGATAGCTAAAGCAGAAATGTAAACATATGTTCTGTCCAAATTCGTGTATAAGTTTTCCACCTTCAGCCCCAGGCCAAGATGTCTTGATTACAAAAAGTAATGAGTTTTTAAAGCCTTCAGAAAGGTAACTGTCTTATCTTCTGAGATCATATATTGATTACAAAAATAGAGGGGGGATATAACCACCCAGATCATACTAAATCTTCTAAAGATAAAAACCGTTTATTCCTGTTTATACAAAAATGTATCATAGATATGGCTAACAAGCCCCAAAAATGTTTCAGATCACTTGGTCACTACAAACTCCTAGATATCCTAAAAAGAAAAGAAAAAATAGAGAAACTTAGATATATATTTATCCATTATTTTGCAAATTTCGAATTAGAATAGACTGGCTATAGAATCTGTTGATTCTGTAGATAGTCTATTTTAGTAATGAAATCTAATTTATTCAATGAACAAAACAATCTAATTTATTTAATGAATAACCATATTTTAAGATAAAAAAAAATCTTACCTCTAACTGTAAAATCAAATCATATCAAATGATCTCAAAATTTATTATTGTTGTTGCAGTCTCGACATTTTTTAATATCACATTCCCTGTAGTTTTCATACGTTTCCCTTGTCTTTGAATGACAGACTCGAGCCTACGATTTTCATTTGTTAAGGCACCAACCTGATTAGTAAGATCTTTAATCTACAACTGTAAAATGGGTATATCAGTGTAGTACTTATCAATCCAGAATAAGCAAGCTTCACATTGAGACTGTGCGACAGTCCCTTGGGAATAACCACGGTTGTGAACCAGAACATACCCAACATGGACTGTAGATTTGTTACCCAACTTAATACCAGGAAACCCTTCACTATGTTTCAGACAAGTTGGTAGATTATCTACGAAGTTGTAAGACTGATCGAGGTCTATTTGAAAAGAAAGAGGGTCTTCTTCAACAATAAATCTATCAATCTCAGAATCCGAACTTTCATGGATCTCGATCATCTTGATCGAGCTCACATGAGGGTTTGTTTTTTTTCGCAGCTTCCTCGAAATCAACCTTCTAGCTCTCTTATTCTTAAAACCCAAATCAACATCACCTTTAGACCCCTTTCTTATAGGTCTGTTTGCATTCTTGACAGAGATGTTAGGCTGTGTAACTTGCTCATGGGCCTACTCAGTAACTTTTGGGTCGGGTAAAGGCTTACTGTGGGTGGTCGTAACACAGGCCTGGGTAGATGAGGGGAGCGGTCTAGGATAGACTATGGTTTCCTCAATTACAGGTTTGTCAACCTCTTCAGTGTTGGGGTTAGCGAAAACATTTATGGTTAAAAATGAATACCAATCATCGTTCTGCAACTTCAATTGGTGTGCAAACATAATTTTTATTAAACCGTGGTGGAAAAGGCTTGAATCCAAGCATTGATTTGTATACCTCTTAGCCATTTTGTACAGGCTCCTCCACAGATAATAAGGCATGTTTAAAGGAAACCCTATGAAATTCATGAGAAGACGCAGGTGATAAAGAAACACAAAACCAAAACGGCCTTCACATGTGACAATTTGTTTCAACACTGCAAGGAGACCATGCCATTGGGTTTTTAGTAAGGAGACTGGCATACCTTTGTCACAACCATTGATCTTCTGAGATGTAAATAAAAGACTCCATGGAACCTCTTCTACCTTAGCATTCTTGAACCACTTCTGCCCGCTCACAGGGAGTCATGTTGCTTGGCTTAAAAAGTCCTCTGTGACTTCGAGTTGAATGTCCCCCACCTTTTCTCTACATCCATCAAATGAGAGGGAAAATTCCTAAGCAGCATGTAGGTTGAAACCTTGGAATTTCTCAAGGAAAACAAGACAACCGTGACCCTTGAGATCCTCCCTGGCATCATCACATAGGATCAAGGTCTGAGTGTCGTTAGGTTTGACTCTAACAACCGGGGCCATGGGAAATCGACAGGAAATCACCCAAACACAGTGCGTATGGAGGGTTTGTAAGAGCAGACCAGAGCTATACTCCAAGCCCGGAAATCATCAACATTCTATGGCATATGAGCAGAAAATTCATAACGAAAAGATAGGCATTGTTTGAAATGAATGGAAGGGGTGTTGCAAAGCCCAAGACCAAGCTTCGAACTGACGAGCTAACTGTAATCATATTTCCACCTCTCATATAGTACAGGTCACGACCAGAGCATTAAAATAAAAATGAGTGCACAACAAAGTGGGTTCGGTCGTAAAGTTTGGGAGAGGGAAACTTGTAAACCAAAACCTAGTGATGAGGGAACATATGACCAAGAACCACACAAAAACATATCAATTCTCAAATTAAAAGGTCCTTTGTTGATACAAATAACAATCCTGGCATGCTTGACATTCGAGGAGTCAAAACAAAGAGAATAATCTTCATAGAAAGGAACAAGGCTTTATTAATAAAAATTGTAGAGACATTTTACCTTTCATAAACTTCTCAAATAGAGTGGTAATACAACCATAAGTTTTAATTCTTCGTTTTCATGCTTTCAGTCATGAACGAAGCATGAAAACAAAGACAATAGGAAAAACCAAAAACTTACAATTGTCATTTCGAAAATTGCTTATGAAGAACAAAAAAATGTACGACCCTAATTAGGTAGCTACATAGACTATTATTTGATATAAAAAGTTAAAAACATGTTGGGCTACCAACATGTCTCCATCATCAAATTTCATTGGTTCGATGCTTCAAATGCTCCATCATGAACTGAAGAGCCCCCTAATCAACAAAGTCTATCACATGCATTTAGTACCTCAATCATGTTGACATCTTCAAACTGTCAATGTCCATATAAAGAAACGAACATCCATTGGAATACATCAGTTCCTAACTGTGGAAATCATTGGTCTAGTAGGATGTCCTTCAGGTACATGCTTCCTTCAAATTATTGATGAAATCCTCTTGAATGTGTTGGCGTCAGAAGTCACTCCTGGATTGCAACAGGAGTAAGCCTAAGGCCCATCAGTTTGAATGTCACAATTTGTTGATAAAGGGTGATGAATGGAAGTAAACTCATAACAATATCGTTCTAACTCAAGAACTAGGCTAGCCATGCACAAGCATATGAGGTCTTGGTTCAATTTCAGGTAGTAAGTTGTAATAAGGGTGAGTAGGAGGAAGACTTCTGTGAGGAAATGTGAAGGGCTGCTGTGGGCTTCGGGCTTCCAATAGCATGTAGAAGAAAACTTTGAAAACAAGAACTTCTTATATTCAAAGGTAGAAAAACTAAAAGAAAGTAACAGAGCTTATAATAAATCCTTTATTATAACACAGTCACGACGATTCATGTGAATCATTCAATCATGAACCCTTTCAGATTGAGATCGAAACAAGATGAGAAAGGGAGCTGCCTTACATTAAACCAAAAAAATTCATATACAGATACATAGCCAGGAAAAACAGTGCTTCATTAAAACATTATAGTCGGGAGCTCTTCTCTACCATCCATCCTTACAGAAATACAAAAATTGAGTATTTATACTCAGGGAAAATTTCCACCTTCGCAGCAGGAAGGTAGTTGAAACATTAAAGTCCAAATTAGCATGTTCAGGCTCCTCGGTCAAACCTGGACGAAACTCCTTCGTCAGATGCCATCTTAACTCAGCATGGCTCTTGCAGAGGGACCTACACACAAGGGCACCACAGGTTGATTTCTCAGGAATAGAGGAGGAGAAAAGCTCAGGATCTTGCCACCGTGTCCATTGCAAGAAAGGTATGGTTTATTTTTTGTCATTTCCTCTCTTGGATTTACAAAAAATACAAAATAATTAGTCATGGGTTATGGATGTAAATCCCAATGGCATTGAAAACTTATTATCTAGGTTCAATACACATAATTCATACTTGAATGTAAATCTCTCAACAATTCACTAATCTTGTATAGGTTTTTTTATAATTCAGTGTAAAGATAATGCATAGTTTTTCTTTGTTTTACACAAACTTATGTTAATGTTTTTGTTGGGATAAAATGAAATTGTTGTTTGTAATACCTTTTTCATAAGTCCACTTATTAAATTGCCTTTTTAAATTGCAACATATATTATAAAATGGAACCTAGAGAGAATGTAAACCGCCAACCAGTAGACCAAGGCGATGAAAACCCCAACCCACCGCAACCACCCAACATAAACACCCAAATTGATGAGGGGTTGGCCACATTAAGAAGACTTGTAAACAATTAAGGGGCATGATAGAACCAAGAAGAGAGTCCTTGGCCACTTCATTGGACGTCATTGTGAGGTCCATTGCAAGTGCCCAAGGGAAATTGACTTTTATTTATGAATATAGGGAAAGAATGTTTGAATATTACAACATTGGATTGGATAGAAACCAAGTTACAGACTTGGGTATATCAAAACAACAATTGATGTCTATTTTTATTGATCCTCGATCTGGAAAACAACCACCCGTGACCAAGAAATTCATTTGCATTGACTGGTGCATCCACCCACAAATTAGTCAAAACTGGATGGATAGGTGGTACATGGTATTTGATAAACCTCCATGCAATAACAGGGAGGTGCCATTATATGTTTTCTGAAAATTATGGGCTAAATTTATTTTGGGTCAGCATGTCAACTACTTCGACATAGGTGACTTCCAAGGGGTGGGTCAAGGGTCCACACATGATCGAGAGCATGCTAGGCGTGATTAAGAAGAACAAAACCAACTAGAAGACCACCCACACTTAGGTACCAAAATATTTTTCTTGGCTTGTGTTATTCTTGCAATAATTTTGGGCATAAATCCATAAATTGTAGAGCCTATGCAAAGGGTAGAAACACCTGGAAAAAAAATAGCTATGAAAATACCAAGAATCATTATGAAGACAATTATCCCAGAAAGCCTCGTGAGGCATTTGACAAAAATTATAACAATTTTGGTGCTCTAGGTTATGAAATTGAATGCTACAAATGTAACAATTTTGGACACATAGTCGGAAATTGAAGAAGTGATTTGATAGTTTCTTCAAGGGAAACTAGGCATATTCCTTTCAATCATATAGGGGAACAATAGACAACTTGGAAAAGGAAGCAAGAATATTTGAAGTTTGAGGAATGTGGGTTTGCCTTACAAGCCCAAAATAGAAGAATCCATTGACCTATATTGATAGTGGATGTTCAAAGCATATGACTGGAGAAAAAATAGATTTGTAACATTAAAGAAAGAAAAAGAGGGGTTTGTCATGTTTGACAATGATAACTCAGTCAAAATTATAGAAAAAAGGACAATCAGTCTTGGAAACAAAGATGATGTGGCAAAAAATGTCCTACTTGTTGAAAATATGAAGCATAATTTGCTAAGTGTGAGCCAAATGTGTGATTAGGGACACACACTTATATTCAATTCAAAAGAATTTGAAAAATGGAAATAAGGATTATGAAGACTAGTGGCAATAACGACAAGGACTCCAAACAACATATACATCTTGAATGAGATCGAAGAAAAAATATGTTGTTTGGGAAAAGAAGATGAAAGTTGGATTTGACATAGGAGAATGGGCCATATACACTTTGATAATCTTGTCAAGATCAACAAGAAGAAAGTTGTAAGAGAAATGTTAGAAATTACAAAGCCAACGAATACTATGTGCAAGCATTGTCAACATGGAAAACAAACAAAAGTTGAATTCAAGACAAATGAATACTCTACGAAAAAACCATTGGATATTGTACACATTGATTTATGTGGGCCCACGAGAACAAAAGGACTATATGGTGAAAAATACTTCATGCTACTCATTGATGACTACACAAGAATGACGTGGGTATGCTTCCTCAAGAAAAAGTCAAAATATTTCAAATGTTTCAGGGTATTCAAGGAACTGGTTGAAAATGAAATTGATTTGAAAATCAAATGCTTAAGATCAAATAATGGAGGTGAGTTTACTTCAAATGAATTCAAGGATTCTTGTGAAGAACATGGAATAAAAAGACAATTCTCAACAACTAGAACACTTCAGCAAAATGGAGTTGTTGAAAGGAAAAATAGAAGTGTATAAGAAATGGACAGAACCATGTCGAATGACTCCAATCTAAGTGATATATTTTGGGGACAAGAAGTGCATACAACAACTCATATCTTGAGCAGAGGATTGATCAATAGTAATAGTGATAAGACTCCATATGAGTTATGGAAAGGAAGACCGACCAATGTCAATCACTTTAGAGTGTATGGAAGCAAGTGTTACATAAAAAGGGAAGAAAAGAAGATTTGAAAATTTGACTCATGGATGGATGAAGACATATTTGTTGGGTACTCATGAAAAAACAAAGCATATAAGTGCTACAATCTAAGACTCAACAAGATAGTGTAAAGAATCAATGTAAAAGTTGATGAAACAGACTTGCTAAAGACTAGGAAACAAATCATAAACTCAAACATATTTGAAGAACATGAAAATAAAGAACTAAATCAAGTAGAGTAAGAACAAGAACAAGAACAAGAAGAGAAGCAACCAAAATAAGAAAAAGAACAAAACTACCAACTAGATTTTCAGACACCTTATAGGACACCTAACTGTCAGGTTCAGAAGAATCATCCACCGGAACAAATCATTGGAGATAGAATTTCTGGAGTAGAAACAGGAAGAAGAAGGCAATCACAAACACCTGAACAAGGAAATTTTTCATTATTGTCCACAATTGAACCAAGTAACTTTGATGAAGAAAAAAATGATGAACATTAGATCAATGCTATGGAAGAAGAACTAAATCTAATAGAGAAGAATGAGACATGGGAACTAGTTCCAAGACCAAAGGAAAAAAATATGATTGGAACCAAATGTGTCTTCAGAAACAAGCTAAACAAATATGGATAGGTAACCATAAACAAAGAAAGACTAGTGTGCAAAGGATATGCTCAAGTTGAAGGAATAGATTTTGAAGAAACCTTTGCTCCCATGGCCAGAATGGAAGCAATCAGAATGTTCTTGGCTTATGGATGCTCCAAAAGGATCAAAGTGTATCATATGGACGTAAAACCATCTTTTATAAATGGAGAATTAAAAGAAAAAGTCTTCATAGAACAGTCATAAGGATTTCTACTACGAGAAAATAAAGACTGTGTTTGCATATTGAAGAAATA
The DNA here is from genome assembly GCA_032191745.1 of Picea mariana. Lineage (NCBI taxonomy): Eukaryota > Viridiplantae > Streptophyta > Pinopsida > Pinales > Pinaceae > Picea > Picea mariana. Next base: position 17,574 of record JASDQU010819815.1, read on the forward strand.
TTTGCATGGACTTAAGAAAGCTCCAAGAGATTGGTACTCAAGATCGACATGTACTTACGACAACAAGGATTCATAAGGGGAAATGCATATTTTAACCTTTACATAAAATTGGATCAAGGCAATATGATTATTATTGAAATGTATGTTGATGACATCATCTTTGGAAGTGATGTTGATAGATTGATTCAGAAGTTTGCCAAGAATATGCATAATGAATTTGAAATGTTCATACCTGGGGAGTTGAATTTATTCTTGGGACTCCATATATCTCAGCTAGATGAAGGCATTTTCATTTCCAAAACAAATTACATCAAGGAAATTTTAAAGAAGTTAAAAATGGAAGATTGTAAACTTGTGAGTACTCCTATGGTTACTGGTTGCAAGTTTAGAAAAGATGATGAATCTAAAGAATTGGATCAAATACTCTACAAATCAATGATTGGTAGTCTACTCTATGTGACAGCTTCAAGACCATATGTAATGCAATCAATTGGACAATCACAATATTTCAAGCGACACTAAATGAAACCCATGTTCTAGAAGTGAAAAGGATCTTTAGATATCTTAAAGGAACACCAGATTTTGGGCTATGGTATCTGAAAGGAAATGATTTAACTATGGTAACCTACACATATGTAGATTTGGTAGGGAGTATTGATGAAAAAAGAAGTACAACTGGAGAAAATTTCTACTCAGGTGACTACTTAGTGTCTTGGTTGAGCAAGAAACAATCTTCAATATCCTTATCCACAATAGAAGTAGAATATATCGTAGCAACAAGATGCGTCACTTAGATTCTCTAGTTGAAGAAAACCTTTAAAGACATACAAGTGATATATGATGAGCCTATTCCGATATTCTGTGACAACACTAATGTTACAAACATCTCCAAGAATCCCGTGACGCATTCCAGGACCAAACATATTCCTATTAAGTGTTGAAATATTGTAACTGCAAAGATTAATCTATTTATTATTGATGTATTATTCATTAGATCAATCCCCTTTTGTGGATTGATCATGTCAGGCATTGTAAATGACCAAATTCCCTTTTGTGGATTGGTCAAACCCTAATTGTAATATCCTAAATGAGAAGTCGGCCCCCATAATATATTAAAGTAGTTATAACCACCCATAATGAGAAGTCAGCCCTTCCAGTGAAAAGACACCTCAGTTCAACACCTGCCAGATTGTATAAATAAGAGAGGCCAGCGCCTCATTTGTTCACTCACTCACTTGTTCATCAGAGAGCAAGTTTGGAGCTGCAGTTGGAGAACAAGGACGAGAGAGAGAGGCGCATACTTGGGAGAGGAATTTCTGTATTGTTTGGTTTATTCTCTTGGCATTGTATTGACTATTTATATTAAGGAAGTTTTTGTTGGGTTTTCTCCCCCATGAGGGTTTCCCAGGATAAATGATGTGTCTCTTGTGATTGTGTATTTCTCAGTGATCCTATCTATGCTATGGTTATCTAGTGAATTGAAAAGAAACCTAATAATATATTAAACCTTAACATGGTATCAGAGCTAAGCTGAAGAGAGCATCTTTCACAAGAAGAAGAAAAACGTCAATGTTGCCGTACATGAAAATTAGGGATTTTTATTGAAGAAGGTTTTCAGCCTCAAAGTCACCTAGAAAAGTGCACCCTAGCCCAAGGAACTATTTGGAACCTTCAACGCACCTTTTCAGTGGGTAGATCTCTCGGAAAGTGAAGCCCTAGTTTTCACAAAGTACCAGAAGTACCAGAAAACCAGAAGTACCAGAAAACCAGAAGCACCAGTCCAGAAATCCACTGATCAAGTTTGAGGAGGTAAAACTTGGATTTTCAGAAATCTGATTGCACCAACTTGCTCGCCTCATCTCAATGCATCTGTCCCCTGGATCAGAATTTCAAATTTTGAAGTTTGAAAAATTAGGGTTTCCTCATAAAACCCTAAGTTGCAGTTGCAGTTGCAGTCTCAGAATCAATTGCAGTATAAATTGCAGTTGCAGTATTAGTTGAAGTATCATCCGTAGTACCAGTTGCAGTCACCCTTGAAGTTTTCAAGAGTTGGTGATCATTACCACTGCTACCAAATGGTGCCACTACCTGCAAATGTTATCTGAGGTATGTACTCACATATGTTTAAATTGTTAAGCTTTAAAGGGTATTTGCAGGAGAAGGGATCTCTTGTCATAGATCCAGAAGGATCTCAAGATCCAACACATTCAGAGGAATAATGCAACCTAGGTTTGATTATTTTGATATGAATCTATTTGTTATTACATTATTTTGATCTAGATTGCATATTGAAGCTATGACCATCATACTAACCTTTGGTCAAAATTAAAGTCAAGGTTTTAGATGGATTAAAGTAGAGATCATAGAGTTTATTCTCTAACCTAACCTTCTGTCAAGAGAGCATATTGTCCTAGTAAAAAAGACAGGTTGAAGAAAGCACTTTTCATCTTGAGTGAAGGAGACTTGGAAGAAAAGAAACACACACTCATTCTTGAGGACAAAACTCCAGGTTCCAGGTTTGATTAAATAAGTTGATAAGATTCAAAGTTGCACATGACAAAGTTGATAACTACCTCATTACAAGTAAACACTATAGTTGAGATAGCAGTCTTTGAAAAGTATTATACTTGGTAGCATGTGAGCATATTAAGATAAATGCTTAATGTAATAGATACAACTAACATATCCTCTAGGAGAAACTTCTTGTGTTGATCCCAGGTTACCATGGAGGAATGTTTGATCACAACACTAGAAGAGTGTTGACCTCATTTTGTATTGTATTCCTTACTTTTGATCTTTTCTTTAGACAAGTTACAAGTCATAGCTCTAAAAGAGATATTGTGACGATTATTCGTACTATTGTTTTATCCATTATTATCAAAAGAGTATTATTCATGCTTGTTGTTTTGTTGACCTTGTTTCAGGTCACAGGTGATAACCCTGAGGAAGCTATTGTGAAGGTTGCTGAAGGAAACATATGATATGAGACATGAAGCAGACTATGTACATGACCATATACACTCATGTACCCAAGAAGATGAAGAAGAAGCTATCTTTTGATTCAGAGTATCTCATATGAAAATTGATTGTAAGGAGAAGAAGGCTCCAAAGATGACTGAACATTAGAACAATAACTCGTAGAAGAATTGTTCAAAGGTTAATGAAGTCACCTTGATGGGAAGCAAAACTCATTTGAAGCCTGCCTCAGTCTTCATATTTTGAATTGGTATTCAAACTAAGTATACCCTATAAGAGATGATGAAGTCCTTGTAAACTCAGAAGAAATCAAGAGTAAGCCTGATCTCAGAAAGGATCAGATGAAGAGACAACTTCCATGATTGGGAGATAGATGCCGTGAGAAGACTAGATTGTCGCTTTAGAAACTTCTAGGAGATATGAAATCTCTTGGGAATATTCCCTTGTTTCAGTAATAGAGAAGGAAGCCAGTCAAAAAAGACTAGGAGATGGATTCTTCCGTGAGACTAGAAGAGAAGTCAATATTGACTTCCAAGATTGATCTATACAGATCAAACATGTTGTAGATGTACAAAGCCTGATGTGTGTCCAAAGGATTATCCCAACAAAAGGGAGAAGACTATGACGAGACACTTATTGAAGAAATAGTTCCAGTATTTATGAAGACAACCAGAACAATCATGATTCATATATAGTATGAGATGCAGGGGGAGCAATCCCCATATTTAAAAATTGAATGGCAGTTGGTGCAGTACATTAGTTGGGTCATGGAGACATGAATATGATAAAAGATAGTGTTACCTCCATGAAAGAAGAAGAGCTATCTTCAGTATCATCTATTGAGCCACTCTCACTTCCGGATGAAGTTGCTGCCATGATAGAGTAGAGGAGTTACTCCCTGATTTCAACAGTCACAGTGAGAATGGAGCAACCATTCTCAACTTTAGAGCAAGTGCATGTGCAGAGTCCCAGTTCTAGAAGGAACAGTTGCAGAAAGAGGAGAGGACATACTCTCAAGCAGCGAGACAAACAGTTCTTTGCAGAGAGCACATAGAGCTAGCACATGATTATGCATATTGAGTTGCAGCTGAGCATGTGTACTAGATTGGTACAATGTAGTGAGAAACTTTGATTTGAAGATTGAAGATAGAAAGACTCATGTATGCCAGTTGAAGGAAGCCTTGTATGTGTTGAAGAAAGCTCCTAGAGCTTGGTATGGAAGAATTGACAGTTTCCTAACGAGCTTGGACTTTACCAAGAGTAAATTTGAGTCTAACCTTTATGACAAGGTTATGAATGATGAACCAATGATGTTACTACTATATGTATATGATGTATTCTTGACAAGATGAAGAAAATCTCATCACAGATTGCAAAATAAGTTCGCCACAGAGTTTGATGGAAGATCTAAATGCATTATCTCTTAGGTATTGAAGTTTGGCAGAGCACAGAGAAGATCTTCCTTAACCAAAGGAAGTATGCAGTTAAAATTGAAAAGGTTTGACATGTTGAAATGCAAATCCATGTACACACCCATGGAAACGAATTTGAATCTCCCGGTAGATACCTCGTCAGAATTGGTTGATGCTACTCTGTACAGACAAATTATTGGTTTAGTGATGTATCTGACGAATACCAGGCTAGACATATGTTTTTTCGTGAGTCAGTATCTGGTAGAACCCAGATGGGTTCACATTGTTGCTGCAAAACATATGATGAGATACCTTAAGGGTACGTTTAATTTTGGTCTCTATTATACTAGAGATCATGAATTCAGACTAAGTGGTTACACCAATTCAGATTGAGCTAGAAGTGTTTCTGATAGAAAGAGAACCTCAATATGTTGTTTCAGTTTGAGGTCAGCCATGATCTCATGGAAGAGTAGGAAGCAATTCAACATTGCTCCGAGCATGGCAGAAGTGAAATACATTGTCTCATGTTGTGAAGCCGTATGGCTTCAGATGTTGATGACAGATCTATTTGACCTGAAGATGGAATCCACCGTGATCTTATGTGATAACCAGAGTTGTATGAAGATCATGTGTTTCATAATGAGTCAAAGCACATAGAGATTTGATATCATTGCATCTGTGATATGGTGCAGAGAGGAGCCACAAAGATCCAATATGTTAGCATGAATGAACAGGTTGCAGATGTGTTGACCAAGACTTTGTCTCATGTAAAGTTTGAGCACTTTCGAGACAAGCTTGGTATAGTCCGAAAGGACCTCCCTCGAAAGGGGGAGTAGTGCTGATGATACTATGGTATCCTGATCAGTAGTGGTAGCTTCGTTAGGATTTTATATCCTAGGGAATCTTATGATTCGTGGGTAGACCCTTTGGGTCTGTCAGAGTACCATGTGGTAGCTCCGTTAGGATTTCATATCCTAGGGAATATTTTTGATTCCTGGGCAGGTCCTTTGGATCTGTCAGAGTACCACAAAATGTTGTTGTGATGTCATCTTAGTTGTTGTGATGATGTGCCAACTTAATTGCTGTGATGATGTGCTAGCTTAATTATTGTGATGATGTGCCATCCTAGTGCTGTGATGCCAACTTCATGCTGATAATGTGCCAGCCTCGTGTTGTGATGATGTGTTTCCAGCCTCGTGTTGCGATGATGTGTTGCCAGCCTCATGCGAATGATGTTGTGTTGCCAGCTTCGTGCTGTGATGCTAGCTTCGTGCCGAAGACGCTCAACGTAGTGCTAATATTGATGATGCTCCAACCTTTGTGCTATGTTGTTGTTGTTATTGATGATGATGATGATGATGTATTAGTGTTATACTAATCCATGCTGATGCCACTTTAGCTTCTTGCTAAAGTTGATGTTGATGATGCCACTTTAGCCTCTTGCTAAAGATGATGTTGATGATGCCACTTCAACTTCTTGCTGAAGATGATGATGATGATGTTATTTAAGCTTTAAATGCTAAAGATGATGATGTTACTTTAGCCTCATGCTAAAGAAGATGATGATGTTACTTCAGCCTCATGCTTATGAGGATGATGATGCTACTCCAGCTCCATGCTGTGAATGATGATGATGAGAAAAACTTCTGATGATTTATAGATATGCCAGTCAATGTTCCAAGATGTTGTTAATGATGTTGCCCTCTCTCTCGCTTGATGTTATTGTAGAATACCCTTCTTGTTAAGGGGGAGTGTTGAAATATTGTAACTGCAAAGAGTATTCTATTTATTATTGATGTATTATTCATTAGATCAATCCCCTTTTGTGGATTGATCATGTCGGGCATTGTAAATGACCAAATCCCCTTTTGTGGATTGGTCAAACCCTAATTGTAATATGCTAAATGAGAAGTCAGCCCCCATAATATATTAAAGTGGTTATAACCACCCAGAATGAGAAGTCGACCCTGCCAATGAAAATACAGCTCAGTTCAACACCTGCCAGATTGTATAAATAGGAGAGGCCAACACCTCATTTGTTCACTCACTCACTTGTTCATCAGAGAGAAAGTTTGGAGTTGCAGTTGGAGAAGAAGAAAGAGAGAGAGAGACACATACTTGGGAGAGGAATTTCTGTATTGTTTGGTTTATTCTCTTGGCATTGTATTGGCTATCTATATTAAGGAAGTTTTTGTTGGGTTTTCTCCCCCATGAGGGTTTCCCAGGATAAATGATATGTCTCTTGTGATTGTGTATTTCTCAGTGATCCTATCTATGCTATGGTTATCTAGTGAATTGAAAAGAAACCTAATAATAACTTAAACCTTAACATTATGTTCCACTTTATGAGAGAACAAGTCACAGAAAAGAATATCAAGTTGGATTACATTGGGACAAATGAACACATTGCAGACATCTTCAGAAAGCCTCTTCCTAGGGAGACCTTTGAGTAATTTCTGCTCCAAATTGATTTCCATAATCTTCTGCAAGAACAAAAAGGGGAATACTATAATGAGGAGTTACCATTTTCCATTGATGTCAAAGGGGGAGAGAAAAACAATAAAACTAGAAGCATGAAGACAGGGGGAGTCAACATGAAGACAAGAGGATAATACAATCATTGGAATCAGAGCACAAAAAGAGGGGAGCATAGGTTTTTTACTAAGTTACCATCAATGCAAAATGGAGATATTGTTGGAAAATTGGTTGTAATCGATGTCAATCTTAAAAGAATCCCTAAAGAAAATCTCAGAAGCCCATAAAAGTGATTAAGAATAAGAGGTTTCAAAGTTTAAATCCAGAGAAATAGATATGTATAACTCATTAGACTTTACTCTAAAAATATCTCTTATACCAATTTGATGTCTAGACAATAACTTTAAAAATAAATTATTATTATTTAATTAATGGAAATATAACAAATTCATTCGAATTATCCCTTGAGAATTTTATAACATTATAAGTGTGTAATAATACTCTACTTGGTGGAGGTTAATAAAACTTAAAAAATAATTTTCAATTTGGATAGCGTAACTGTTTAGCCTTTTATATTTCCCTTTTGTACAAACTCCGTGTGGGTTCACAGAATCTTTTGCTCGTGTCATGGTTGCAACTTGCTTGTTCTAATGTACAACTTTGACTTCACCTTTTGCTCGTGTCATGGTTGCAACTTGCTTGTTCTAATGTACAACTTTGACTTCACAATTTTACTTGTTCAAAGATGCCCAGGACCAATTTATAATTGATAATTGTTAAACGTAAGAAAACCAGGTCTCGGTACTCAGATATTGGAGAAATATCCTGCTTCTGAATGGCTTCGATGATGTCGCGAAATTCCAGAGATTCAGTTTCCCAATTCGTTACGGTAACTCTGCCCAGTGTCGGCTCGACTAATTAGATTTCAGACAATGAGGGGCGATAGTGTTCGCCGACACTTTCTTAATTTTTTCTCGAATTAGTTGATTTTTTTGTTTCGGACATTCTGCAGCAGCCAGGGTAACATTTAGAGTTCAGGCGGTTCGAGGGGTTTAGAAACTCTATTTGGGACAATAATTGTCCCAATTTTCACTTACATAGAGAGGTTTTTCCTGAGAAAATAAATGGCGAAATCGGATCGGGGTTCAGGCTTCTCAAGAAAAAAGACTAAACTGCTGGATTGGAGGCCTGGCCATAATGGAAGCGCCAGAGGGAGTCTGCTAGCGTTTGTTCTCTACTCAGCTCACATGTTTGTTGTTTCTCTTCACTTGCAGGCTTGTTTCTGGAATTCCCAATTCCAACAATCAGTGCATCACTAAAAGAGATCGGCTGAGCCTGGGTTCTTCACTCACTCCTCAACAGAACACAACTTGCTTGGTTTCTCCCAATGAAACATTT
>JASDQU010819817.1:14249-32504 GCA_032191745.1 Picea mariana
GTTGCATTATTCATCCGAATGTGTTGGATCTTGAGATCCTTCTGGATCTATGGTAAGAGATCCCTTCTCCTGCAAATACCCTTTAAAGCTTAACAGTTTAAACATATGTGAGTACATACCTCTGATAGCATTTGCAGGTAGTGGCACCATGTGGTAGCAGCGGTAATAATTACCAACCCTTTTTAAAACTTCAAGGGTGACTGCAACTGGTCCTGCAGTTGATACTTCAACTGATACTACAACTGTAATTGATACTGCAACTAATTCTGAAACTGCAACTGCAGCTGCAACTTAGGGTATTATGAGGAAACCCTAATTTTTCAAACTTCAAATTTTGAAATTCTGATCCAGGGGCTAGATGCGCTGAGCTGAGGCAAGTAAGCTTGTGCAATCAGATTTCTGAAAATCCAAATTTTACCCCTTCAAACTTGACCAACGAAATTCTGGACTGGTACTTCTGTTACTAGTTCTGGTTTTCGAGTACTTTTGGTACCAGTGAAAACTAGTGTTTCACTTTCTAGGAGTTCTATCCACTGAAAAAGTGTGTTGAAGGCGCCAAATAGTTCCTGTTATCGCTCAGTTTGTAGTTTAGGTCAAGTAGCTAAAGGATAAGGGTCAAACTGGCGAAACAAGGACCTACCCCACCCAATGTCACCACAATGGGGAGGTCCTTTCTATTTAGGGTGGCTAAGCCCAAGGGAGACGTCCCTGGCAATCTGGGTTTTTGAAAGGAAAAGGCTCAAAGGTTTGAAGGCTAGTTTTTCCTTCACAGATTACCGCCTGGAAGATAGTCAAATGAAGAAACCACATAAGAGGCACCTGCTTGCGAGACAAGACAACAGTGACACTAGTACATGCAATAGTGGTTAATCAATGAATATCAATATTTAATGTACATGAGCATAAACAGCAGTAAATATTGACGAAGTCAATGTTTGCAATAATGACAATGGCATATAATCTTATTTGTCAATAAACACTGAACAATATAGCATCTAATGAAAATAATCAATCCTTGAATTAAATCAATGCATTAAATGTCATTAATTGCTCACATACTATAAGTTACTGTGTCACTATGCTAGAGATGACGTCAACTTTTCCTAGGGTTAGTATGATAAACAAGAAGGTCAACGTTTTGCAATTTTAGCCAATGAAAATCATTAATATATCAATGCCTATCACTGGATGACCAAGCCACAGTATTTTCTATCAACTAAGAGCTCAATAAAGGCATGACGTCATCATTTTCTGCTAAGTTAGAAGACGTTAGGGTTAGTTAGGGTTTCGAATTTGAAAGTTTTGAAAGATTGTTTTTGCACAACAAGCTCAACGTTGGAGATAAAAACCAGTGCCTTAGGGTATTATGGAGTCAAAAGTAAGGGCAAGATCTCAGGAGGATCAAAATCTAAAGACTAGAGAATTAGGTTCTATGGCACTGCAATGGTAGGGCCCTAGAATCAAAACCCTAAGGGAAAGAGGCTCATTCTGGTGTTGCTTAAGCAAGGCCTCATGCTCCTTCCTCTTTCTTTAAATATTCTTGGCAAAACGGATAGCTTTAAGACACAAGTCTAAGGGAGAAAAGTGTTGCAAGAGCAAGGCTCTTCAAACCCTAAAAAGTCAAAACCCTAGGTGTAGAATCAACTAGGCCTAGGACGTCACCTTTGTTCAACTTATGTTTAAATGCTAACTCAGAAAAAGGATGATTAGTGTAGCAACGGCTAGGCTATATCTTCCTTAATCAATGGCTAAAACAAGTTTCTCTAGCATGGGGACATATAGCAAGGACCTACTTGTGTGCTTGCTACCTAGGGTTTCAAGATTAAGCAATATAACAACAAAAGCAAGAGATTTAACCTACAACCATTCATTCAAGAAGTTTTGCATGAAAAATACACTTACAAATCATGAAGAATGCTCATCATACCCTAGTTGTAAACCTTCCAATGAGAGAAACACCATAATATGCCAAGAAAATCCTCCAAAAAAGAGTTGCGCCTCACTTCCAAGAGCCAAAATACCAAGACAAAGACTAAAAGTAGATCTCTCACAAGAGAGTGAGTTGTGTTATGTTTAAAATGAGAGGCAACGTCTATTTATACCAATCAATGACCTTTTAATTAAATTTTAGGTCATCAAAACAGCCGACAAGGCTGACAATAAGATTTACACTGTTTTTACATTAAATGGTAAAAAGATGACATAATATGAGCAAAAGGGGGGACGTCGAGCCCTTCTGAGGGAGACGTTGGCCCTTTTTGGGCAAACACAGCATCCAGAGACCAAAACGTTGGCCCTTCTAGGGCTCCTCCAAGCTGCCACACGTGCCAAATGACCCCAGCACACTGCCACACGCTCCAGACAACGTCCAACTCCCTTAGGTGATGTCCTGTCCATCAAAGGCAAACGTCCTATCTGCAGTGGGTGATTCCCCCTAGGTCGGGCTCTGCCAAAGTGTCCTGGTGGAACGTCCTTCTGTCTTCTTGTGCAAAGGTTCATCATAACATCGTCATGTCTCTGCCATCCCAGCAACCATCTGATGGGCTCTTCAGCCCCATGGAGGTCTGAGTTAATCATATCCCCATGTGTATCGGTCCACTGGCACCTGTCCGCCGGGTATGATCCTGCACATCAAAAACTACGCCCTCCATGGGCTCATCAGTCCTCGGGATCATAGCAATGTCAATCATATTTCATCATTAAATTATCAAATACATGCATAAAACCCCTAACATATCTTCTAAGAGCTCAAAGACATTACACATATCTACAATACAAAGTTGAAGAAACAAACAGAATAACCTATTGGGCTAATATCCACAAGAAAAGGAAAGTTCCCACAGAGGATCATTCAAGCCATGTTCATGAAGTGATATGGTCTAGGGATGTCCAGTCATAGTAAGACCAGGGGTAGGTGTTGTCCATGGGTTCCTTTGTAAGAGGCGAGTTGTACCCGTCATGGATGCACTTTTTCCAAGCCCCTTTATTGCCTTTATTTTTCATTTATTGCTTTTCTTTCTTTTTTAATTCAAGGTCTGACCAGAGGACACTGCCTTGGCGTGGTGACCAGAGCTGATAGTGTTACCCACTGGTATCTTCGCAGAAATGATAAGGCTGGCTCGTGATGAGAACCCCTTTCCCTTGGCCATGTAACCAAAGGTCATTTCCCTGGCATGGTGACCAGATAATGGCAATGTCATACTGCTGGATACCTATGAACATAATGGGTCGGCTCGTGATGAGACCTCCCATCCTTTTGGTTAGGTCTTGTTTTATTATTTTTCTTAGGGTCCCTTTAGTTTCTTATCGAGAAGCCTTTTATTGCCTTCTCGAGAATCCCTGAGCGAAGCATCTCTAGGTTTTACTTCTATGGCTTTTATCTTTTACCAGATGCTTTTACCCCCTGGGCCTTTAGCCCCTTCTTCCCACAAGACAAAGTGTGACCCTCAAAAGGTCATCCTAATGGCCGAACTAGGGGAATGGGATGGGTGTATGGGAAATAAGATGTAAAATGATAGAATGGTGGGAGCGGACGATGGCTCTGCAAATCCCCCCTGGTGGCTAACCAAAACCCATGAATACAAGCTTTCTAGGTCACCCCGTTAATCCCCCTAACAATGGTCAAGTGGATTAGTGTAAGATCCAAGCAATCATCAGAAATGTAAGGAACCTGATGCATATATAAGAAGGTTATAACGATCAAACATGACACATACCATGATACCTTGGACCAATTACCTCATGGAGCAAGAGTCTCCTCTGATGCAAGTCCAAGCCGATGGTGATGGAAGTTGTTGCTGCTGACAGGACAAGTCTGGCGAAGAAGAAGAAGGATGGGTCCTCTAGGGCCATGCTCAAGTCAATCCTGCTCTTGGTACTCCATGTCTAGGACTTGTGGGCCTCAAGACATGATCTCCTAGTTATCCCTAGAGATCGGGGATAACAGTTCCCTAGGCTAGGGCGCACTTTTCTAGATGATTTCTAGGCTGAAATTCCTCTTAAATAAAAAGCCCTAATTTTCTTGTACGACAACAGTGACGTTTTTCTTTATCCAGTGAAAGATGCTCTCTTCAGCTTAGATCTGATACCATGTTAAATTTTGAGTTATTATTAGGTTTCTTTTCAATTTACTAGATAACAATAGCATAGGTAGGATCACTAAGAGAAACACAATCACAAGATACACAACATTTATCCTGGGAAACCCTCATGGGGGAGAAAACCTAGCAAAAACTTCCTTAATATAGATAGCCAATATAATGCCAAGATAATAAACCAAACACTAGAGAATATCCTCCACTAAGCATTGTGCCTCTCTCTTCCTTCTTCTCCCAACTACAGCTACCAAACTTGTGCACTGAGTGAGCGAATGAGTGAGTGATCAAATGAGACGTTGGCTTCCTTTATTTATACAAACTGGCAGGTGCTGGAAAGGTGTCTCTTCACTGGCTAGGGCCGACTTGTCTTATTAGTGGTTAAAACCACTTTAATGAGCCTGGGGGCCGACTTCTCAATTTGAATATTATATTTAGGGTTTAACCAATCCACAAAAGGGGATTGATCTAATTAATAATGACTCAATAATTAATTAGAATACTCTTTGCAGTTACAATATTCCAACAATATATATATATATATATATATATATATATATATATATATATATACCTAACCTGTCTTGGTCTGCTCCAAAATACATTCAAAACAAAATTAGGAATAAAATCTTTAGAATTGCCACCTAAATACTATCAGACAAATACATTAAAAGTATTAACTAAACATCTCTTCTACAATATCTGGTAGCTGACAAACATTCTCCTCACTCTAATCATCGAGAAGATTCATGATGTATGGAAATTAATTGATTAGCATCAATGGCCTTCCAAGTACTCCATAGAATTGCAGCCCTTAGTGCAAATAGTAATATATGATATGATGACAAAGTTTTCCAAATCCATTCAGTAAATATTGTAGGCCCTTCATGAATGTGTAAAACATTGCAGAAGTCTGCTTTCCATACTCAGAAACACCCACGAGTAGGATGCAGTTGATCAATAAAAAATATCATGACAAAAATAAAGCTATATAAAGCATCTTTCATCTATGTGCTCTTTCCAGGATCCTGTAATACCAACAACAAACCAAGTTAAGAAACGAAACCCCCAAGTAGACACAAATTCAGGCATAAAAGACATAATGAACAGAATAATTGATATGGGGTTCAAAACCAAGCTACCTCTATATTTGGATTCTCGGTCACAAGCAGAACCTCAGCAGGTGTATTAATATCACTTTGCTGCTTGCGCTCTGCCTGTAGTGAACGGCAAAGGGATTCGAGCTTCTCTTTTTGATTTTTTGTTTTCTCTAGCTGTTTCTTCACCTTTTCTCTCTTTTCAAATGACAAAAAGAATTAGATACTTTGCAATGCATTTCAATCAGCCTACTTCAAGGCAATATATAAATTTCCTAGAAAATTGAAGCTTAAAATTGGGATATTCACCAGACTAATACAAAATCATTGCTGAACGGCAAAGCACAAGAACTCTAATTGGGAAGAAAAAAAACACAACTTCATTAAAATAAAAGATCCCTGTAAATGTAATTTCCAACCCTAATTTGTCTAATGGGAGCATCAGATCAATAAGTAGTCAGCATATCTCATTGACATGGGGAGGGAAACAACTATTACAACCCAATGTGTTTCAAAGAACCAACAGGAAAGTCTTAACTTCGTTGAAATACATCTTCAAAAAAACCTCATTTAGATGAAAATAGCAAGTATGTGCAGGTTATATTCACCTCGTCTACAAGTTCAATGAGGGAGACATCTGTCTTTTCACATTTCTTCTTAAGGAAGCTGTTTTCTCTGTTAAGGTCCTTGATTGTTTTTGCCATCTGCAAATAAAAATGTCATTATTGAAAACAAGGAATGGCATTCTTAAAAACAGATTGCAAATAAGGAAGAGATTACTGCCCCACGAAAAGAAACCACATTGATAGAAATTTTAGTGACATAAACTCATAAAACAGGCAAAGTGACAAGTTAGTTTAAATACCTGGAACCTCTCTTTATTTGCTCAAGTACAGAATAAAATCTTTTCTGTGTCCAAAAATATAAAGGATACAAAGCTATCAAAATATGATCATGATCAAACTGTCCAAATTGGCTCAATACCTTTTCCATCTCCTTTTTGAATGATTCAAAAACCTCATTGCTCTTTGTCAATGTTTCCTGCACAAATAAGAGGTATGCTATGAGTAGGTTGCCAGCTTAATAATAAAGCACTCTAAACAGTGTTACCTGGATGAATTTTAAACAGGTCATCTGGCTGAAACGATGTCAACAAAATGTCTATCTCATTTCACAATGGACTATATAACTTGAATGAGTTCATGCAACATACCTAAATATGTTGCATAATAATCATAACTCATATAATAAACATACAAATAATAATCAAACACATTAAGAAATACAATATACAAACCAAATGACACAACTCCTCTTGCAAGTGATCACTCAATGTTATATATATATTACAAACGTCATGTATAATTGTAATCATTTAATCAATTATCAATATTTTATTACAATAATTCCTGTTCATTCTCATTTACAAGTATACTTTTTTCTCCAAAAAAGGAGACGTACTGTCTCTACTTCTAGGTGAAGCAAGTGTCTAAGGACACGCACCCAAAAAGAGCTGTTAACATTGCTCAGTATCTTAAGTTCAGATCAAATCAGGACTATTGCCCCTATTCAACTATTTACATTCATTCTGAAATTTTCTTTTCTTAAAACTGCAAAGTTCAAACATCAACCATAGTCTCTTCTAGAGACAAACAAAAAGTCATTCCCAGATTGTTCATCTATAAACTAGAGAGTCTGAAACAAACTAGAGAATGTGTAGATGTCTATAATAAACAGCTGTCTACCAAGAAGGACAGTGCTGATCCCATTCTTTACCTCAGTGATATCAAGCAAGCCTGCTTGACCATCCACTGTCTATTTGGACAATACTTCCACTAAGTCATTTAGTTATCTAAATATGTGAGTTAGGAACAAGAGGCAAACCTTGAGAGCGAGCCTTTACCTGCTAATCAGACTAGAAACCCATCCCACAATCAGCATGGAGGCCCCAAAGATCTGGAGGTCGGATGCCATCACTAGCAGCTATACCCACTAAGATAAAAATGGCCTTGATCTCTGCCATATTGTTACTGCCATATCCAAACCCACAGGGGAAGGAAAAGTTATGCTTCTATGTCAAATAAAGAACTCCCCCAGATCCACAAAGGCCTAGGTTCCCTACTAAAGCTCCGTCAAAGAACCCCCAAGGCTTCCCTTTGTCAATCTCCAGAATACCAACCTGTCTCCAAGACTTCTTTATCACCAAACTTCTAAGTCCATAATAAGCATATTGGATCTTAAAGAAAACTTGCAAGCGTGAGATATTCTGATCCTCGAAGATCATACCATTCCTTGCAACCATAGATCCCAACCAACTATTAAGGGAAGAGCTTTATGCTCGACAACTATTCTATCCTCCATCCATGATTTGAGTGCACCCTCAATGGAGTCTTCTTCCCAGGACCATTCACCTCCTACCAAAGTTTTTGTTGCTGCTCAGACCTCCTAAGGGTAATGGCATCCTATGAGCAGATGATATATGGTCCCTGATGAACACTTACACAGGGGACACATATGAAGGCCTTCAAATGAGTGTTTCAATAGCACATCCTAGGTAAGGACTTTGTTGCATAAAGCCATCCACATAAAGAATCGATGCACCAAATCTTGGTCCACCACCACTTTTTTGCTATCTCCTGACCTTCTATAAGCATTGTTGTGTATCCCAATCTTGTTGTGTAACATCACCCCACAGGGTTTTTACACTAGACCAAGCGATCCACTTCATCTCGAATATTTTCAAAGTTAGAAGTTGACCTTAGGATATAGCCATTCCACTCCGAAGCTTCATCTCTCAACAAGCTTATGTGTTCTGCCAATTTCCATCCTTCCCTCCAAAAGGTGGTAGCATTTGGAGCTAGGGTATCAACCAACGAGAGAATATTGCTGAACCTAATGTTATTTAGCAATTCAATGGACAACTTGAACTTGTCACCAAATCCAATCCAGGGATCGAGTCCAATGCGGATTTTAATCCCATTCCCAATTTTCAAAGTGAGCCAGCTGCCAACTAGTGGGAATGAGAGGACCAAAGCTTTCCAAATAATAGAGGCATTCTCAAACTTCTTAATAGGGTATCTAATCAATTCCTCCATCAAGAGAGGCTCCATACATTTTTGGATTAATATCCTCTGTAACAAGCCTTCTACAGATATCAATCTTTAGAGGCTCTTAGCAGCCAACCCCTTATAGAAATTTTCAAAACTAGGCAATTGATGCAACTTCTGAAATTTCACCTCAATCTTGAGGTTTCTCGGATCTATTCCCTGTGAACTTCCATCCTTAGGGTTGATGTGAAATATTAAATTACTTCAGTGATATTTCAATTCCCATCAACCCAATTTCACATAGAAGCCCAAGAGAATAAATACCATATGATTATACTTTAATACCACAATGCTACAGCCCTTAGGGTATAATTTTAAAGCCATATAACAGACCTGAAATGTCTTGATACAGAAAATTATAACAGCGGGAAATCTGCTCATTTGTCTTCAAGATATGTGTTAAATCACCTAACCAATACAGTGATATGTATGTCAAATCAGCATGAACAACAAGGGCTGAAATATACTCCAGCATGAAAATAACATAAGCTGAAAATCAAATCTGCAAGTACATAAATGTGGACTGTTGGAAACTTCATATATATATAAAAGAGGAAGTACAAGTACCTACCACAGATTTATAACAACATTGGAACAATTCAAGCTCTCCAAATCCTAACTCAAAAAACCATAAGAAAACCCTAACCACCAACACCTCCTAGCCAGGAATCACTCTGAACCAAAGCTGTTCACACCACCAAAGATCCTCAACATGCTAGCA
Organism: Picea mariana; assembly: GCA_032191745.1. NCBI lineage: Eukaryota > Viridiplantae > Streptophyta > Pinopsida > Pinales > Pinaceae > Picea > Picea mariana. The sequence goes on from JASDQU010819817.1 coordinate 23,269, forward strand.
TCGACACCAACAAGTCCTCCTTGGCACATACACCAAGCTTGTATCACACAAGTTCTCTACACTAATGCTCATCTTCCATAAGGTTTACAAACCCTAGCCATGTTTGGCAACTACCTCCCCCACCACAAATCTCTTTGTTCCCAAAGCACGCTCCCTATAAACAAATTCACTCCCTGCCATTTTAGGGAATGTTTAAGAAGCACCGCTCCCTAAGCACTCCTAGAACGATTCCAAAATGCTCATGAGACCTAAAAAATCGCTCCCACATGATGAGGCGAACTTGGCAATGTTTTTCTGCATTTGCAAACCAAGGCAAGGTTTATGGATTAAAATACTCACTCACTTCATTTTTCTCTCATTCTATTTCTCATTTCACTCATCTTTGCTAGGGTTTTGAGTGGGCTTTTTGCTAGTTCTTGAGGAGCAAATTTATGAGAACTTGGAAGGGAGATTGAAGGCTGACATTTGTGAGAGCTTGGAAGGGAGATTGAAGGCTTCCACAGTTACTATTGATATATTTAGCATCAGACATGTACTTCCACATTGGCTTGGTGTCTAGCATGTGGAAGTCGTCCATAATACCTTTCAAAACCTTAGGAAATTTACTTGATAAAATGATTATTAAGTGAATGACCTTTTAGAATTAATGTGATTTTAATTAAGTTAAACGCCTAAGTGTTTGGCATTAGTAACTTAAGTGAGTTAATTAAGTCCTAGCCATTAGATCTAAAGTGAAGGTGAGATCTAATCTCAACCCTTGATTACTTTAGAGATTTAGGGTTTTGGATTTAGGGTTAACTCAACATAATAAAAGGCAGCCTAAGTGAGAGGATGAGACACACAGAAAGTACATTGGAGCAAAGGACTCTTTTCTCATTTGCTTGTGTCACACACAGGATGAGTGAGTGAGATCTCATTGAGTGGGTGGAGAAGGACTTCCATCCAAGTGTGTAGAGGCAGGGGCCGAGGAAAAGAGCAAAGGGGCAGCAAGGGAGATAGCAGCCAGGTAGGCTAGGCTATTTGCTACATTGTATTACTCAAGTGGGCCATTATCCCAAGACGGGAGCCCAAGATTTTAACTAATAAAATCAACTCAGATCTGGTTTTCCCTTCGGGGTTTTTCCAGGGGTGTTTACCCATAAATCTTTTGTGAATGTGTTTGGTTTCAGTTTTTATGCTTCTGCTATAATTCGTTAATAACTCAGCATTTGCTTTTATATAATAAGTGATTTATTCAGAATAAACTGTCTGGTGTTAGGTTAAAGAAAAATAACATGGTATCAGAGCTTGGTCTTTGAAGAGAAACCAGATTTGCAAATAGATCGTGAATCTGCAGTGGGAATTTTTTTGTTTACAGGTCTGCGAGGAATTTTAATTTTGCAGGCTCAGCTGCGGGGTGAAAGATAAAACCCTCAAAACAAAAAAAAAAAGTAAGGAACCGTGTGGTTGTTGTGCGGGTCGTACGTCATACAATCAAGAGTGTTTAAGAGCTACAATGGTGTGGTAGGCCACACGATTTTGAGATCGGGTCGGAAGCTATGAGAGATCTCCACGGGCTGCTATAGTCGAACTGTGGAAAATAGGTCCGCATGAGGATTTGATCGTGTGTATACAGGCAAGGATTCTTGCATTTGCATTTGTGTGTTCATCATAGAGTAGTTTCATTTGCTTTCATGCTTTACTTTACATATTGCTTTTATTCATATATGCATAGTTGATTGTGATGCATTTTCTTGAATCATATTACATGTTAGTTAGAAGTTTCTGAAAAATGCAAAATTGTCCTTTTAAGAAATAGTTGAATTTTTGAATTTTTGATGAATAAAGGGTGAGCAAGCTGCCACTCGATGCTCTAATATTTTTGCTTGAGTATGTGTAGGCACTATTGATGATTGCAGCTTCGTGAGACATTCTTCAGGTCTTCTCCCAAGATCAGTGGGTTGGATCGACCTGTGCCTTCTCCCTATCTTCTCCCCGATGGACTGAGCTGGGTTGACCTGAGACTGGTCTTCTCCTCAGTTGTGTTGGGCTAGGTTGACCTGAGATGGGTCTTCTCCCTAGGTGGATGGGTTGGGTTGATCTGTGGGGACGCCCCTGATCTTCTCCCCATATCGGGCTAGGTTGAACGCTCCTCTGAGACTGAGTTGAGCATGACACTTGTCAGAGGAGTGGCAAGTTGTCTTGGGAGGGCACCCAACGTTCCATGGGAGCAGACCATGTGGACATGTCACTTGGGAGTTAACCAAGTGGACATATCATGAGAGAGCAGCCCTTGACGATGATGATGACTTGCTCTAGTGGGTCGTAGCCCCTACAAGAGATGAAGACATTCACACTAGGTGCAACCATGTGTGACATATTGATGCAGCCTTTCACTATGATGACCAGAGACAAGAAGAAGCCCAACGTCTTGTGTAGAAGACCTAATCTATTGAAGTCGGCCTAGATGAAGAGACACCTTTTGAAAAGGAAAAATTTATCATTGGACTTGTATAAATAGAGAGAACTATCTCTCATTTTGTCATAACACACATGGATCACTTTCTCTCTCTTGTGTAGCGCTAGCCTCTTGGGATTCTAGCGCACTTCTTCTTGGTGATTGGATTTTCTCTTGGACTATCTACTATCTAGTGAAAGGTTGTTGCTAGGTTTTTCTCCCTTGTGAAGAAGGGTTTCCCAGGATATCTCTTGTGTATTTTGTGCATGGTTATCTTCTTGTGATCTTGGATAAATGTATGATGCAATTAATGCTTAGGGTTTATGCTTCATGATGCTTATGCTATGCAAAATTGAATAGAATGTTAACAAGTTGATCAAGCATAAAAATTCAACATGGTGTCAGACCAGTGTTCCTGAAAGAGCCATTGCACAAGCTTCTCCAACACCTTTCCAAGCTAGTTGTCACCTTGTTGCAACTGCAAAAACAACCCGTAATCTTTTTCCTTGTCAAGCTAGTTTTAGCACTTTCCCTTGAGTGTTGGGCCTAATCTCTTCACAAGAAGGTACGGCCTAGTCCATCGCATCACCTGCAAGCTTCAAATTGAAAATTGAAGAAGTTTGGATTTTCGGCCCTAGGGTTTCTGCAAATTTCGGTTTCTAGGGTTTCTGCAATCATGGTGGGCAACGTTCCTGTGGAAGATAGGATTGATAGAGACTCTAACTTCAACTCCTGGAAAACAAGACTACTCATCACTCTAGAAGAGAGTGACCTAATAAAATTTGTAGAGGAATTTGTACCAGAACTAGCAAATGCGTCAGATAAAACTCAGTGGAAGAAAAATGACGCCAAGGCTAGAAAGATAATCATTTACTCTATGAAAGATCATCTTATTCCACACATCTCCCCATTGAAGACGGCCAAATAGATGTTTGATGCTTTGAAGAAGTTGTTTGAAAGTAAGAACACCAACAAAGCCATTGCCTTGAAGCACCAGCTTCAGAATATTAAAGTGACCAAAGCAAATACAATTGTCATCTTCTTCATGAAAATTGTTGAGATCAGAGATCGGTTAGGCGCCATTGGACAAATCATCTCAGACAGAGAGTTGGTAATGCTAACCCTCAATGGTTTTCCAAGTCATTGGGAGCCATTCATCCAGAGTATCAATGGACAATCAAAATTGCCTAAGTTTGATCGATTATGGGCAGACTACACTCAGGAGGAGACAAGACTTGTAGTGAGAGGTGCACATAGTTCCCATCATGATGAAATTCATGCACTTGCCTCTCATGCAAGGAAAGGTAGAGGAAGAAAAAAAGGTACGCAAAGATTTCAAAGCAAACGAAAGCCACATCAGGCTCATGAACACAAGGAGAAAGACATGTCAAAAGTTTAGTGTTATAGATGTGATAAATATGGACACTATGCCAAAGACTGTCTTATACGGAGAAAAGGAAGGAGGCATGCAACCACTACCAACGTCGATGAAGATCCACCTCACACCAAATCTGATCCTGCTGAAGAATTCTTCTTCATCTCAGCCCTCTCAGGTACAGTTCCTACTAGCAATAATGTCCGGTTAATTGGCAGTGGTGCTTCCAGACATATGACTAGATATAAAGAACATCTCATTGAACTAGTGGAGAAGGATTCTCGGTTACATGTTGTACTTGGTGACGATCCTAGATATGTTGTGAAGGGAACTGAAAAATACCTCCCTTCAACTAGAATCAGGTATTCCACTTCATTTGAGTGATGTAATGTTTCTTGCATGGCACAAGAACTCTAGTATGGATTCAGCTAGTGTAATTGGTGTTCGAGAAGACAGCTTGTACAAATTGACAGTTCATCCAGTTCAGGCACTTGTACATGATTCTATCAGTCTGAGTGAGCTTTGGCACATAAGACTTTCTCACTTACATTATAGAGCTCTTCCCGCTCTGGGGAAGATGGTGATTGGACTTCCACCACTTCGTGTTGAGCATGATGGCGTTTGTAGAGGCTATGCTCTTGGCAAGAATGCCAAGGGGGCGTTTTCCAGTAGTGACAACAAATCCAAAGGAGTCTTGGATCTAATACATTCAGATTTGTGTGGACCTATGACAGTTGCCTCCTTGAGTGGATACCTATACTATGTGATCTTCATTGATGATTACTCAAGAAAGACGTGGATTTACTTCTTGAAATCCAAGGAGTCAGAAGAAGTCCTTGTCAAATTCCAAGAATCTAAAGCTCAGATTGAGAACCTGACTGGAAGGAAGATTAAGACCTTGAGATCAGAGAATGGAGGAGTATACCTTCAAATGTTTTATTGATTTCTACAGTGAGGCAGGGATCAAGAGGGAGTACATTGTTCCTTACAACCCTTAGCAGAATGGAGTTGCAGAAAGGAAGAACATGTCTATTGTGGAATCAACCAAGGCAATGATCCATGATCAGAGTCTACCGATGTTTCTTTGGGCAGAAGCATCCATGATCGTAGTATATGTGCAAAGTCCTCACAAGATTTTGAAGAACATAACTCCTAAAGAGTCCTTCACCGGAGTTAAGCCCGAAGTAGGACACTTCAGGATATTTGGGTGTCCAGTCTACATTCACGTACCAAAGGAGAAAAGATCAAAACTAGAACCCTCTGTTAGGAAGGGCACATTTGTTGGGTATAGTGAATCATCGAAGGCATATCAGATCTAAATCTTAGGTCAGAAACAGATCGAAGTGAGTCGAGATGTTTCCTTTGAGGAGGAAGTTGCCTTCAGAAAATCGAGAAGGTCTCACATAGAGACTGACAGTGAGAGAGAGGAAGAGATGGTGTCTTCCCCACCTCACACCCCAACAGTACAGAGAGAGCCAGACGAGCCAGTAGAGACTATTGATTCTGTTGATCCTCTTGATCCTATTGAGCCAGTACATCCTATTGATGTTCCTAGAGAGATAACAGTCGGTCGAAAAAGACCTTTCTGGGCTCGTCAAACTTTGCAGGAGGCAGAGGGACATGCAGCTCCTCGTGGTACTTTCAGAGAAAGTAAGAGACCCCAGAGATTCTCGAGTTATATAGCAACCATGAGCCACATCATTGATTCTGAACCTTCCAGTTATGAGGAGGCATCTAGTCAACCAGTATGGAAGGAATCCATGATGGAGGAGTATCGGTCCATCATGAAGAATGATGTGTGGGACATTATTCCAAGGCCCAAAGGGAAGTCTGTGGTGACTTCCAAGTGGATTTACAAGATAATAATAATAATAATAATCTATTTTTAAGGTCACGGCCAAGCCAACACACCAAATTGGTGTATGAGACCCCCTTGTTTGTGGGACAAGGGACCCCCCTCCGCCCAACGATTTGACTGGTAAAGTCTACGAAGGTATACATACCCTACCCCCCTCTGGATTTGAACCTGTGACCTGATAGGAGGAAACACATGTTCTTAACCATTAGGCCCACTCAGGCTGATAAAACATGCAGCTGGCGAGAGCATTGACAAACACAAAGTGACAGTTGTGGCCAGAGGATTCTCTCAGGTGGAGGGAATAGATTATGAGGAGACTTTTGCTCCTGTTGCTCGATATACCTCTATTCGGACGATTATTGCACTTCCTTCAGCCTTGGGTTGGACACTACATCAGATGGATGTGAAGACAACCTTTTTCAATGGCGAGATTGAGGAAGAGGTGTATATCGAGAAGCCAGATGGCTTTGTGATTCATGGGAAGGAGTCCCATGTGTGCAAGTTGAAGAAAGCTCTATATGGACTCAAGCAGACCCCTCGTGCTTGGTATGTGAGGATTAATGGATATCCGATGAGTTTGGGTTTCAATGAGTGTTGTTGATGCCAACCTGTACTACAAAGTTGACAATGGTGAATCCTTGATTCTAATCCTATATGTTGACGACTTATTCCTCACCGAAGCAGAGCATCTCATTACTTGGTGCAAGCATGAGTTGGCTTTTGAATTTGAGATGAACGATCTCGGATTGATGCATTACTTCTTGGGACTTGAAGTATGGCAGAGAACTGATGAGATCTTCCTGAGTCAAGGGAAGAACACAATTGAGACCTTGAGGAGATTTGGCATGACAGATTGTAAGTCCATGACCACACCGATGGTGGCGAATCTGAAGAAGTCGAGTGTGTCTTCCTCCAATTCAGACTTGATTGATCTGACTATGTATCGACAGCTGACTGGATCACTGATGTATCTGGTTAATACCAAACCTGATATTTCCTATGCAGTGAATGCACTTATCCAATTCATGAGTGAGCCGAGACATATACATTGGGTGATTGCGAAGCATGTGTTGAGATACTTACGAGGCATAGTTGGACATGGCCTCATATATGCTTGTAGTATCGACATGAGATTGCAGGGATATGCCAGTTCAGATTGGGCAGGAAGCACAGTTGACAGAAAGAGTACCTCTGGATATTGCTTCAGCCTAGGATATGCCATGGTTTCCTGGTGCAACAGGAAACAAACTTATGTGTCCCTGAGTACCACAGAAGCAAAGTACATTACAGTATGTACGGCAGTACGCGAAGCACTGTGGCTTCGCAAATTCCTTGCAGGATTGTTTGGCTAGATGCTGGATCCTACCGTGATACATTGTGACAACCAGTGTGAAGCTCTCAGAGAATCCAGTATCTCATGACAGTACCAAACATGTTGAGATCAAGTATCACTATATTCGTGATATTGTGCAATGGGAGGCAGTTCGAGTGGAATACCTTCCTACCGATGAGCAGATCGCAGATGTTCTCACCAAGCCCCTTGCCAAGTCGAAGTTTGTGTACTTACGTGATAAACTTTGTGTGACAGAGAATGTCCCTCTTGCTGAGAGGGAGTGTTGATGATTGCAGCTTTGTGAGACATTCTTCAGGCCTTCTCCCTAGAGCAGTGGGTTGGATCGACCTGTGCCTTCTCCCTATCTTCTCCCCGATAGACTGAGCTAAGTTAACCTGAGATTGGTCCTTCTCCTCAATTTTGTTGGGCTAGGTTGACCTGAGACGAGTCTTCTCCCCAAGTGGATGGGTTGGGTTGATCTGTGGGGACGCCCCTGATCTTCTCCCCATATCGGGCTGGGTTGAACACTCCTCTGAGACTGAGTTGAGCATGACACTTGTCAGAAGAGTGGCAAGCTATCCTGGGAAGGCACCCAACATTCCATGGTAGCAGACCATGTGGACATGTCACTTGGGAGTTGACCAAGTGGACACATCATGAGGGAGCAACCCATGACGATGATGATGACTTGATCTAGTGGGTCGTATCCCCTAGAAGAGATGAGGACGTTCACACTAGGTGCAGCCATGTGTGACATATTGATGCAGCCTTTCACTATGATGACCAGAGACAAGAAGAAGCCCAACGTCTTGTGTAGAAGACCTAATCTACTGAAGTCGGACTAGATGAAGAGACACCTTTTGGAAAGGAAAAAGTTCTCATTGGACTGGTATAAATAGACAGAACTATCTCTCATTTTGTCATAACACACATGGATCACTTCTCTCTCTTGTGTAGCGCTAGCCTCTTGGGATTCTAACGCACTTATTCTTGGTGATTGGATTTTCTCTTGGACTATCTATTATCTAGTGAAAGGTTGTTGTTGGGTTTTACTCCCTTGTGAAGAAGGGTTTCCCAAGATATCTTGTGTATTTTGTGCATGGTTATCTTCTTGTGATCTTGGATAAATGTATGATACAATTAATGCTTAGGGTTTATGATTCATGATGCTTAGGCTATGCAAAAATGAATAGAATGTTAACAAGTTAATCAAGCATAAAAATTCAACAGGCACAATTCTTACCAGGAGATGTTGAGGTTGTCATGTACTCTACGGCGAGCATATGTCCCCATGTAGGAGTCAGATGTTACCCCCCCAGGCTAGGGGTTGTTGAATTTTTAATGATTGCTCAAGCACATGTAGTTTCTTTTCAATTTAGCATGAACTTGAACCATAAACAATGCAACAACAAAATAGTTGCAGTAACCAAGATCACAAGAAGAATAACCATACACAAGACACAAGAAGTTATCTTAGGAAAACCCTTCTCAACCAAGGGAAAAACCCAGTATATTGCCAAGAGAAGAACCCTCTCCACAGAAAATCCTAGCGCACACAAGAGGGTGCTCTATGACCAATAAACTAGCGCATAGAAAAGAGTGCACCAAATTTCATCTCACCAAGTGAATGCGTTGAGTGAATGAGATATGATCCACAATGGGCATGTATTCTCTCTAATAAATACTCATCAAATAGATGTGTTTGTTATCGCACAATCTGTACTTTCCCAAAGCCCAAGGCAAGTGGATGCAAGATTTGCATGACAGGAGGTGACCTATCACTGTCACCTTAACAGGAAACCCCTTTCTATTTAGGGATATATAAAGATTTACCCCAGGAGAGACGTCCCCAGTGACCCAAAGGGTTGATAACTAAGGAAAGGATGCAAGAAAATCCCCTTCTCACTGGTCACTTAATTCAGAAGGTTCTTAATGGTCTTTAAGGGATGAAGCAAATGGTAAAATTGTTGATTTTTCAATAAGCTAGGTTAAGCATGTCGTTCATTCCAATTTTGCATTTGTCTTAACCATAAACAATAATGTTGCAACAACCAAGACCACAAGAAGAAACACCATGCACAAGAACACAAGAAGTATCCTGGGAAACCCTTCTCAACAAGGGAAGAAAACCTAGCCAAATCCTTTGCTATATTCTTCAAGAGAAAGACCTTCACCACCAATAAGACCTAGCACACAAGAGGGTGCTCAAACCCTAGAAGACTAGCGCCCAAGA
>JASDQU010819819.1:21991-35152 GCA_032191745.1 Picea mariana
ATAGCCCATTGGAAAGGTCTTTTAGAGAACTACACATTCTGTCATTAAACTCTGACTCTGTCTACAATTTGACTATGGTGATCCAAAAAACAACATTTAGGTCCCCAAAACGGCCCTGGAAGTAAAACAAGATGTGATGACATGAAAACATACAAAATAAGACAGTTGGATTAGGCGAGAGGCCACCCATATCCACTTGGAGGATGTGTGGTTCTTCATAAATCCCTAGAAGTGTAGAACCCACAATTAAAAAGAAGTACAGAAGAACGTGTTGAACAAAAAAAACAAACACGAGGAGCCAGTTGGAATAGGTGGGTGTCCACCAATATCCACCTGGATCATTGGTAGAAATGGAAGATCGAAAAGGAACCGTAAAATCTAATTCCCCTTATATCCCTATTCTTGTATAACCCAAAGGTAGAGTGACAAATCATACTAGTATTGTTGATTATGCTCCAAAGGGATTTGTTTTAACTACAATGTGGTCTAATGGACACAAGTGCATAGCCCCTAGAAATATCCACACTATTGATATTTTAGATGAACAATTGGAATTGGTTGATAGTGATTGAAAGGAACTAGAAAAAGTCGAGGAAATTGGAAAATCATAAGCAAGAACAATAAGAGATTCCAATAGTTTTCCTTGTTTCCATGTTATGGATAACCCAATATTATATTTTGACTTTAAGTGGCAAGTCCATGGTTGTGGTGGAACTTATTGATTCTTGTAACATCATGGAATCCAAATTGGTGTCATCTGTGAGGTTGGGATTTGACCCATTGCAAAACCTCCAAGCGTAAGTGCTCAATAATTTTGTGATGAACTACAAAGCTTGGTTATGGGATTGGAATTATAGTTGGAAAACTATAAATTGAGTTTTGATTTTTATGTTGTAACCTTGGTAAGGCCCATGTGGTCATGGGGCCATAATGAAGAGCTTGGGCGAGTTTTGCATGAATTATAGGAACTTGAATTCGGATAACCTATTAACCTAGATTAGATCAATATGATTATTCTTGTACAAAATAAATTCAAGAATATTAACCAATATTAATACTAGTAGTTGACATAATTCATTATCCTTTTATAACGAAATCAAAATAGTAAGAGTTACTAACATGAATCATGTTTAAGAGAAATTTGTAGTTAGTGGTACAATACCTCCAATGTAGTGTTCCTTATTAACAAAATTGTAGATTCAAATCATAAATAATAGACTATAATAAGATTTAGAGAAAAAATGACAAATTATAATAGTAATGGGAAATTATAGGAGAACCAAAATAACACAATTAACAATACCTTTATTGATGAAAACAATGTTCACTTGCCTCTTTCAGGGGAAAACCTCCAACGAAATAGAGCTCCAATTAGAATATGTTTCAAAAGACATATCACTATCTTGCTTCTACTTATTTATATAGTTTCTATCTAACATCCTAAGAACTTTCCAGTGAAGGAACTTTCTAGGAGGTGGAACCTTCTAGTAAGCCTTCTTACAATTATTGCTTTCACACAATATCTACTACGAGGGCCTTCTTTAATAGAGATGGACTCAATACATAGAAACCTATATATCTATTTAAGAGGGTTAGAGTAGGACCCTAACATGCCCTCCCCCTTATAAAGTGACATTGTCCCCAAGGTTGGAGATGAGGAAATCACTAAAGGATATATGTTGGTTCCCATGTGGCATCCTTGGGTTTTGTATCCTTCCATTGTATTGGGACCTCTTGTCTAGTGTGCTAAAAGAGATGTCACTCTGTTTTATCAAGGATGGCCTATGGTTGCAACCAAATGGAACCTTATTCATCCAATTCAGTAAAGCTAGTTTGATTACAACAATTAGAGCTGACCACTTTCTTTAAGCATGAAACATGAAAGATTGGATGAATTTTAGAGTGGCTAGGAAGCACCAATTTGTAAGCCACTAGAACAATATTTTTGAGGACCTTATAATGGCCATAAAACTTGTGAGAAAACTTCAGGTGTTGGTTTCCTTTGAGTGAGGTTTTCTTATAAGGTTGTAGATGGAGGAACGCATGATTCCCTTCATCAAAATGGTGTTTGGAACAATATTGATCAACCTACTACCTCATCTTGTTTTGAGACATTACTAGATTATCCTTGAGAGTGTGGAGAATGTCAACTTGATATGTGAGGGTTTTGTCTACTTCCTCCACCTTAGAGACACCTGGTAAATAGGATAGTACTAATGGGTTTTTTTTTCCATAGACAACCTAAAAGGGAATCATTCGAGTGGCACCATGATAAGTTGCACTATACCACCATTCAACTAGAGGGGACCCAATGGGATTGTATCTCTAAAGTAAAGCACCACAAATACGCTTCCAAGAACTTGTTGACAACTTTAGTATAACCATTAGTTTGGGGGTGATATGTTGTGTTGAGATTCAATTGAGTGCTCCAAAGCTTAAACAACTCTTGCCATAAATTGCTAGTGAATTTGGGGTCTCGGTCCATCACAATAGACTGTGACATACTATGGAGTTTAAATAAATTATCCATGAATACTTGAGTGGCCGTAGAGGCCTTGAAGGGGTGTTGCAAAGAAAAAAAATGAGCATATTTGGAAAGGTGATCGACCACAACCATGATTACGAATTTATTGTTATATTTTGGTAACCCCACGATGAATCCATAGAAATGTCAGTCCATGCAATTGGTGGAATTGGTAAAGGTTGTAGTTCACTTGGAGGTTCCACTGTCTCTCCCTTGTGTCATTGGACAATGTCACACTTTTCCACAAAGGTGCAAATGTCCTTCTTCATGCCTTCCCAGAAAACTGAGCATTTGATCCTTTCATAAGTTTTATGAAACTTGAAATGATCTACTATGGGAGAAGATTGCAGTTCAGATAACACCCATAATTTAAATTTTGACTGCTTGTTCAAATAAAGACACCCTTTATAGTGAATCTCTTCATTTTTCCAAGTGTATCCTTGATATGCATGGGGTTCCATTTGAAGTTATTGGATAAGGATAGTGATCTTGGGATTTGTTAGCCATTCTTTGCAGACACTATTCAACCAGTTTGCTACTATAAAGGAGAGTGAAAAGAGGGACCCTCCCTTTTCATACTTCTAAGAGAGAACATTTTCTACCACACTCTCCTTTCCCTTCCTATAAATTATCTTATAGTCATATCCCAACATTTTGGTAACCCATTTTTGTTGCTTGAGGGAAGAAACCATTTTCTTTAGGAAGTATTTCAAGCTATAATGATCGATTTTAATCTAGAAACATTATGTGAGTAGGTATGGAATGAAAATATCCTTGACATGCAATATAGTGATGGTCTCCTTTTCATAAGTTGTTTCTCCCAAGTGCCTCTCACATCATTGTTTGCTAGTAAAATCCAACGGTCATCCCTCTTGCATGAGTGTTTCCTTGATTCCTTTACTCAAGGTGTCACATTCCAAGACAAAGGTCTTAGTGAAGTTGGGTACAATGCGAACTGGGGTTGTACACATAACATTATTCAAGAATCCCATTATGTGGTGTCATTCGAACTAAAAGCAATTTTCCTTTTTAGCAAGGTTGTGAGGGGAGTTGCAATCTTAACATAGTTCCTTACAAAATTTATGTAATAACTAGTAAGACCAAGAAAACCTCTTAAACGTCTAAGATTTTTTTGGTGAGGTCAATCTTTCATTGCTTCCATTTTCTTCAGATCCACACGCACAACATCATGACTAAGAATATGGTCAAAATATTCCACTTTAGAGACACCAAAGGGACAATTGGACCTATTAAGAAAGAGTTGATGATCAACAAGTAATTGTGAGACTTGATCCACTAGGGTGACTATAACAACCCCATGCATAAAAATCCCTATTAATCATTATAAAAACATAATTGATGATACTTTTCCAGCAGCCTGTATGAAGTTAAATGTTGTGTTGTAAAATTGTTTACCATTAACCTATTAAGTTAGTAAATGAAATACACACTAAGTACAGCAAAATTAGTAGATTGTCAACAACATTATTCTACATTTTAGAAACATTTCCATTGATGAAAAAAAAATGCAATTGGAGCAACACTTGACAAAATCATAAATGACAATATTCTTTTATACAATCCTCGTTTAAGAGAAGTATACTAGAATTAATATAAATACAATAGAACATGAAATGGCATTTCCTATTTTACATATAGTGTTCAAGCAGTTGCAAGACAGATACTCAAAGATATTAAGGTGATCTCAAGTTACCATTTCACCAACCATCAACAACTTACCAAATACCTACCTTAAATAAATTGCGTCTTCGTCCCATTTATTACCATGTTGCTGTTTTCACCAAGGCTATTCCATTCTATCACAATTCCTCCCAAAAAAAAAATGTAAACAATATGCTTTCACGAACATCATTGTCACATAAAGAGCTATATTCGAAATCATTGAGATATGCAACAAATAGAAGGCGTGTGATGTGTAATTGTGAACCTAAGGCCACATTCTTTTATGTAACACTTCAACCATGGCAGAGATCACTTATTTGTCATCATCAAATTCCTCACAAAGTGTCGTATTTACTTAAGAATTATGTCACGAGATGTTTGTGAAGAAACTCAAGGTGAAATTTGTTATGCCTTGGATAATTATTTAACAACATTCATATCATATCCACGTGGACATGATGACATCATCCTAAGGATAATTGCTTGAGATCTTTAAAGGATCATAACCATCTATCTAGAGCTTAGAACTGAGCGTAAAGACAATCGTTGGAAAGTTCTTAGGAAAAAAATTGACCCATAAGTTCAGATTGTGATGGATAGGAAAGTAATGTTTGTAAATATTTTGTACATCCCATTAGCCTAAGTTTAGATTCAGAGATAGTGTGATGGATAGGAAAGTAATGTTTGTGAATATTTTGTACATCCCATAGCCGAATGAAGTTTAGGGGTCAGGTGTGTTACATCACTCTTCCCAACCACCTATCTTAGTTAATTATAAAATTATAAAATTTACCAAGTTTTTCTACCTCTCACGTGAGTGATCTTATTGTTGAATTTCCCTTTACAGCCAAGAATGTGGACCCAAAAATATACTTTAGACTCAACATGATGTTTCTCATTTTTCATATATTCCTAAGTTAGTAGGAGGGTTGCTCCAAGCAACCTACCAATGTAATGCCCTTCCAATATCTCCGTAAAATGTCATTTTTTTGTTACCAAGATGTTAAGGTTGCAACAATAACGAGAATACAAATTCAATCTAATCATACTCAACATGACGAAAAGTTTATAGTGAACAAATAATATACAATCTATACAACATTATGATAGTTGTTAGTGATACCAATAATGTATCGCAATTAAATTGACATAATTCATGAAGATTCAATAAGATAAGGTCATACAAGATATAGTGAAATTTAACAACATTTACCCACCCAACATCCTACCCTGCAAGGTTAGGACCTTCAAGACACATAATCAACGCTCATAGTCTAGGATTCTTCTTATTGATTTTGACAATTTAAAGTCTCGAGATTGACAATTGTTCTACAAAGCTTGAAGATATCTACATATGTAAAAACCATTCCTAGTCTAGCTATCCAAACGCTAGTATACTTTACAAAAATACATAAATATATAAATAGTTCATCATTTTCAACTTATTCCAATTAGCAAAAATTTTAATAATATCCCACCAATCTTTGCAAGAATTAAAAAGTGTCTTCAACTATTAATATTCACAATTCTAATAATTTGTTTACCCATATCACACTCCAATGTCTTAAGTATCAATACCAAATCTAATATATATATTAAAATACTCAAATTACCACAATACCAATAAAGTCATTAAATAATACCATTAAATTTATTTACTTGTAAAGTTTGTTAAGTAAGGGAAATATAGACATTCCATTTACTAATTAATATTATTGCACCAAATCCATAAACACCATATTCCATTTATTATGAAAATTAAATAAATTAAATCATCAATATTGACTAGTTAACAATTTAACAAATACCATTAATAAATATTAACTTGCAATTTCATAACACTACATTCCATTTTTTTTTTAATGAATTTTAAATTAACAAATCATATTTAACAATTTAACAAATACCATGAATTTTAAATAAACAAAATCATTACATTAACTAGTTAACAATTTTAATAAATATGCTTAACAAATATTAATTATCAATTTCATAAACACCATATTCTATTTATTATAAAGTTAAATAAATAAATCGTAATTGCACAAGCTCTCATTTGTTACATCCAAAGGAAATAGAATAATCTAAATATTAACGTAACATTACTAATAATTGTTATAAATTATCAACATGATGAAACGTTTATAATTCTTCACAATTTTCTATTTACGAAAAAATATTTTAAGGATTTATGGAACCGGTCAAAGTTTGAATCTGTTACAACGTATCCATTTGTTGTAGTTCAATAAAGTAAATTCACAGTCATTACTTAATCAATTCCTTCAATTGCTCTATATTCGACAACTCTCAATATTATATCCCAAAAAGAAAAATCTGAATATTATATGTAACATTAATGATAATAATTGTTATAATATTTATAACGAGTCAAACTATTATATGAATGACGGAGATTTAAGGCACATAGTGAATACAAATTCTAATTTAACTTAACCACGATCTATTATATATTTTAATTTATATAATATATAATTGATGAGAAGGCAACGGCCCGGGGCGGGACCTAGTGTGGAGCAGGGGTTAAGGGACTCCATGGCAAAGGTAGAGGAAGGGAGAGCCCACACTCCTTTTGACAGTGTGGGTTTAAACAAGGGTTTTTGATTGTTTGGTGTGGAGACAATTAGAAGCTTAGAGGGCATGATGTTGACTGGTGCGGATTGGGAGGAATTTTCGGCAGGGAATCCAACATTTGATGTCAGCGAACCTGTGACGGTGATGACAAAGGGTTTTGTGGGATCAGGGCTTTTGTTGTCAGTGAAGCCAGGTTCGGGGTTTGCTCACACGGATGATCTATCGTTTTCTGATGGGTTGGACTTCTCTGTGGGTTTGGATGTCGGTTGCACAAGGAGTGCCTTTGGGGTTATGGGGATTGGATCATAACTGTTTCCAGCCTTGGGGACTGTCGGTTCGAGTGGCAGTGGTCCCGATATTGGGGATTTTGTCAAGGGGGGATGTTGGGGGTCGTCCCCAAAGGCAATTTGAAGGCTTAATAACGACATTGACTTTTCTTTGTTTGATGTTTTTATTGATGTGGACAGTAACCTTGGAGGAGTGGTGAAGGTTGTGGGTGATTCTACAGGGAAGGCAATGAAGGGCAGGGTGGGCTCAGTACATAAACCAAATTTGGAAAACCCCTTACTCTTCAACTCTTTTACGAAACAACCTCCAAAGGAACAGAAGGGGGGCGGGGGTAGGAAATTTTCTTCTCGCAAAGGACCTCAATGTGCTCATGACAGGAAATGCACAAAACGCCTGGTTTTTGGGGAGGATATAGATATGGACAGGGTGGTGGAATTCTTTGAACAAGCAGTGGTCGGCAGAGTTAGGGGAAAAAAATTGGGTATGACTTTCTTGAAGGAATGGGTGAATACTAATTGGATTAGAGATGTTTCCAAGATGCCACTTATCCGACTTCTGGCAAGGGGATGGTTTGCTTTTATTTTCTCATCCAGGGAGGATGTAAACTAGGTATTGCTGAAAGTTTGGAGTATGGCAGGGATGCCTATTGTTCTCAAAAGGTGGACTCCTACCTTTGATGTCAAGAAGGAGCAGGTGGATGAGGAGCTCATTTGGGTTTGTTTGTCGGGGCTTCCTATGCAGTTCTAGAACTCTGTGAGGTTTGCAGCGATTGGGAAAAAGATGGGGAGGTTCATTGAAGCATACATGTCTTTTGAAGAGTCAGGTCATATGTCGGTGGCTAGGATCCTGGTGCGGATAGATATTTGTCTGGGTCTTCTTCATGAATTGGTCATTAATTCATCGATTGGGTCTTTTGTTCAGACCTTACACTATGAAGGTATTCCTTTCATATGTCATAGGTATCATGTTTATGGCCACGGGGTTGCAGAGTGCACTTTACCCTTAAAAGGGAAATCTCGATTCATTAAAAGGTGATGAGAAGACAGTTAAACATAAGAGATCGCCTTCGAAATTTGCATTGGAGGAAGGTGGTGACGGAGGTCCTACCCTCTGAAAAGGAAAGCTTGGGGATCCCCACTTTCCCAATGGACATAGGTTTGGTCCCTCTTAATGAGGAAACAAAAATTAATGTTCTTCAAGCTGCAAAGGATAGCCAATGGACAATGGATTTGTTAGGTAAGTGGTCTCTCAACGACACTTCGTCTATCTTTTCTTCCATTTCTGAATATTTGGTTGTGGATGGAGTTTTGGGTGGTGATATTTCCTTTCCTCATAGGGTTTTGATTGGGTCTTCTCTTTCGAGTCGGGGACTTATCCCTTGTCATATTTCCATGAGTGGGGTTTGTTACTCTCCTCCCATAGTCTCGCAGTTGATCACAAAGGTGGGATCACCAGTTTTTGGTGCTATTTCATCGTGTTTGGTATCTTCCCATGATACATCGGTCACTTTAGAGGAAGCAGGGGTATCATGCCCCCTATTATCTGAGGTGTCTTTTGGTTTTTTATCCCCCTCCCTTTCACCTCAGGTCTCCTCTTAGTTTAATCCTACTCTTTGTGTTACCTCATCGGTCTCATTTAACTCATCCTCAAATGAAAATAGGGTTCGGTATACACTTCGGAATAGGTCCATTATCAAAGAGGATTTTCCAGTGGGAGGGGAGGTTGCACAGGGGGGGAGTGGTCTGGGGTCTTTTTCCTGTGCTTCTTTGTTTGGCAGAGGTCGGGGTAGAAAGTATCACCTTTTCTTGGCACAAGATCGGGCTAGGATCGATTTGGCCTCAAGGAGACAATCTTCAATCGAATGGGCACTTAGAGAAAAGCAAACCCACGGGGAGATTTCCTCATGAAAATTATGCCTTTCAATTGTTGTGGGTTGGCGAACCCGTAAAAAAAATTGTCCTTAAGGAGATTGGTGGAATTAATTTCACCAGAGGTTATTTTGCTTCAAGAAACTATGGGAGTCAGTGAATCAGTGGTATCGGTTCTTGAATCCTTGTTGCCTGGCTGGGCTTTTACAGTAGTGGATGCTAGAGGTCGTTCTAGTGGTCTGGCTACAAGGTGGTTATTAAAGAAGTGTAACTATGAGCGTGTTTGGGGTTTTGAGTCGGGGATTGGTTTGAACTTTTTCTCAACATATTTGGGTCGCTCTATGACTATTGTTAATATCTATGGTCCCTACTAGGATAGACAACGATATTGGAACTCCGTTGCTAGATTCTCTTGGTTTAGTGAGCGGGAGTTAATTTTGGGAGGTGATTTCAATTTCTCCTTAGGGTCAGCGGAGGTTTGGGGTCCTCAGGCTGTATCAGACCCTTTAACCAACTATTTTTTAAACTTGTTGGATCATTATGGGCTGATAGATGTTGAAACTACAAAGTTGAATCCGACTTGGTGAAATAGAAGGGTTGGTGATGACGGGGTGGCAAAGTGACTGGAGCACTTCTTATTAGCGGAGGGTTTGATTGAGTCTTTGACAATTGTTAGACAACGGGTTAGTTGTGGTGTTGAATCTGATCATAGTCCGATTGTGTTGGACTTATGCGGTAGGGGTAGGAGATCCCCTAGCCCTTTTAAATTTTATGAGGGTTGGTTATCGGATCCAGATTTTCAAGCCTTAGTTAGGGGACTATGGACTCTGGTTTCCTTTGAATAACAAATTCTAGTGGTTGTTTAGTTTGTGGGGAACTTAAAGAGGATCAAACAAGCTATGATTACCTGGGCACATGAAAAAAAGATCAAACAGGAACAGGAACTTAGACACATTGAACAATCTCTTCAAGAGATGCGGGTAGGTTATGGGCAGGGGTTTCATACCCAAGATGATAAGGAAAATATGGTAAATTTGGAAAAAATGTGAAGATTTTTATTGGCAGAAAAGGAAGCTCTGTGGAGGCTAAAGAGTCGCGCTATTTGGATTACTTGTGGGGATGAAAATACAAAGTTCTTTCAAACATTTGCAAAAGGAAAGAAAGTGACTAATACTATTTGGGAATTAAATAAGCAGGATGGAGAAATTGTCAACACTTTTGATGGTCTCGTTGCCATGGGTATTGAACACTTTCGTGATCTTTTCAAGGTCCAAGAGGGGTCTTCTATTGCTGAAATTGTACAAGTTGCTAGGTTATTTCCTTGTTTCATGGAGGAGGAAGACAATCAATGTTTAATGGTAGTTGTAACTGAAAAGGAACTCTTGGAAGTTATCCACTCTTTTCAAAAAGGGAAAATCTCAGGGCCGGATGGATGGCCCATTGAGTTTTACCTGGGATTCTTCGATCTGATAGGTCAAGATGTTTTGAAGGTGGTTGAGGAATCTCGGGTGAATGGCTATATTCATGACCCTTTAAACTCAACCTTCATTGCCTTAATAGCAAATTAAGATAATCCCTCCTCTTTTGATGATTTTCGACCAATCTCTTTATGTAATTACCTTTACAAGATAATTTCAAAGGTCATAAGTAGAAGATTAAAAATTATTCTTTCCAGTAATATTTCTAGTGAACAATTTGGGTTTTTGGCGGGAAGGCAAATACATAAGGAAATTGGGGTAGCTCAAGAAGGGTTGCATAGTATAAAAACCAGAAAACGCAGAGGGGATGTGGTGAAAATAGATCTTTCAAAAGCTTATGACAGAGTAAATTGGATTTATATTAGGATGTTATAGATTCACCTTGGTTTCATGGTGAATTTTACTAATTGGGTGATGGGGTGTTTGTCTTTGGTATCTTTCTCTATTATGCTTAATGGTTCAACCACTACTTTTTTTCATGCTGATAGAGGTCTTCGACAGTGGTGCCCCTTGTCACCCTTATTTTTTTTTATTGGTAGCAGAAGGACTTGGTCGGTTTCTGGGAGAGGCAAATCTTTCTAGTAATTTCAAAGGGATCAAAATTTCTACTGGTTTGTACATCTCTCACTTACTCTTTATAGATGATATTTTAATTTTTTGTGATGGGTCGAGGAGAGATATTGACAAACTGTCTGAAGGGATTACTCTCTTTAAAAGGTCCACCAGTATTCTGATCAATGATAAGAATTCAAGTATCACCTTTGCATCTTTGGAAGCAGTTGATGTGAGATATACTTTATCTAAGCTCCCCTTTCAGGTGCTTGAACTGGAGGAGGGGCTGAAATATCTTAGGTGTCAGTTAAAACCAAATGATTACAGGAAGACATAATGGATGTGGCTTATTGCAAAGTTAGAAAAACGATTAAAGGTATGGAGTCACAAATGGTTGTCAAGGGAAGGGAGACTTGTACTAATTATGTCAGTTCTGGAGGAAATACTGGTATATTGATTGTCTTTGTCATGGATTCCAAAGGGCATACTGGAAAAAGAAAGGAAAAATTGTTTTTCTTTTCTTTGGAGGGAAAATAAGGACAAGCAGGTGTTGCCTTGGGTCCGGTGAGAGAAAATTGTGGTTCTGAAAGAATTAGGGGGATGGGGATTAAAAAATTTATTTTTATTCTCCAAAGCTGTTATAACCCTAAATTGCACCACACATGCTTACCTGGCATCAGACCAACTCATATCCCTTCATTGCCAAAACATCTGTTGAACAACCTCTTTGAAAATCCTCTTGGGCAAAGGTACACGTGCCCTAACCCACTACTGCACACGTGTGAACGCTGGCAGGCCTACTACAGCTCGCGTTTACCTAACAAAACTCAAAAATAGGAAAGTTGTCGATGGGACAAAAAGCTATGGGTCAGTTAACTGAAACTCCCGGCCATGCATGGCCGAGAGTTCATCCAAAACCCTAGCTCCTTCTAGCCTATAAAAGAAGGGGTAGGGGTACTATTTGGAGGAGGAAAATTATAGCGAAGAAACTCTGCCCATTTGTTGAATCCATTTGTCCCAACCCTTTAGCCTTTCTTCAAGCCTAAGGAGAATTAACGCAAAGTAGTTGGAGGACAAAAGAAGAGGAGGAGCCCAGGATCAGGATCAAAGAATACTTTTCCCGTCCCAATGCATGAGTTAGATGTGGTTTGTGTAATTTATGCTTAATTTCTAACCCTCGAGTAGAAAAGTAGCATGCATGCATGGTTGTTTTTTTTTATTGCAGGATAAATTTAGAAGGAGCAGCGCAAGCAAGTGGGCAAAGCTCAACGGAGGATCTACACCAAACATCAGTAAAAAGGTTAGTAGTTCCTTTCCATGCATGTATCACGAAAGAGGGGTTTAAGTTTTGGGTGGTAGGTTAAAAGGTCATTTCTTTACGGTCAAAATCTGCATGCAAGTCTGACCCTAGTTTGCTAGTCCGTAGGGTATTATTTCCCAACAACAAAAGCCCTTGCAGCAAAGTGTTCGTGGAGATTGATCAACTCTTCGAGCCTCTGGACTAGATTTATTCAACATAAATATATTTCTCCTCTTTCAATTCTTGAATAGATTAGGAACCCAATAAAAAGTTTGTCGGGCATCTCTATTATTTGGAAAGAATCCATAAAGGCCTTTGACTTTATCGTGAATGGTTTGGTTTGGAGGATTGGCTCAGGAAATTTGGTTTGGATTGGCTTGGACCCGTGGGCTGGTAGTAATCGGGCACATCTTCTTAATGATGGAATATGCTCTTAGCTGGAACGTGGGGGAATTTATTATCTAGCTCAAGTTGGAGGCCCAACCACATCCAATATATGGAAACAAGGCTGGAAAAATAGGTAGACACTTGGTCTCACTGGGGATGAAAAAACTCAATGGGATAGGTATATTTGCACACTTCGGAGAGCCAATATACGTTTTACTGATTGGGAGGATGAGATTCTTTGGGATGGTGACTCAGAAGGGGATTATACTCCAAAAGAAAGATATGTACAGCTCAACGTCGATTTACATCAGAGAGAAACAAATTGGTGGTGGAAGAAACTCTGGAAACAATGTTTCCCAACAAAAGGAAAACTTATGGTTTGGTCAATTTTGGAGAATAAACTACCAACCCAGGATAATCTACAAAAGAAACAATTCAATGGTCTGGGTCGGTGTTTTCTTTGCAAAAGAGAAGCTGAGACAATGGATC
>JASDQU010819820.1:7263-19293 GCA_032191745.1 Picea mariana
ATATCATTATAACATTATTTGAAAATGGTCAATATGTTGAATGGAGAAAGTTGGGATGATGTTAAACTCAACTATCTAGATTCAAGCTCTTCAATAGTATTGAAACAATTTTTTGTTGCATTCAAAAATGTATGTTGATTTATTACATTCATATTATTTGTTTGTAAGTTAATTTATTTCTATTTTAATACTTATAGATATATAAATATATGTTTGTTTGTTTGTTTCATTAAAGATTCCAAAGAAGAATGCATAGGGAGTACCTGAAACTTTCAAAAGTTTTATTCAAAAAACCAAGTTTGAAAGAGAAATAAGTAGATGTGTTCAAAATGTTCAACTTGATGACACCCTTGATCACTACATTTGGAATGGGCTTGAAAATTTTCAATATAAAGTGATATTAGGTGACTGTGAACAACTTGCAAATATTGTTCCTAAAAAATAATACTCCCTAGTTATTGCAGATATCCCTCATGATTATAAGATCCAAAACATTGGATATGATACTGAGCCTTATACTTACCAAGCTTTGAATAGAGTGGTTTTTGGATTTACAGAAGTTACAACATCACCATTTTGGATATTTCTAGTATTTCATTCAGACACACAACAAGGATTAGTACAATCAAGATTCAAGGGGAAAGAAAAGACAAGGATGCAATTTATTTGGTTAGATATTGAAAGTGTATGTTTAGCAATTAAGATTAGAAAACAATTTTATTAATTCACAATTTAATTAAATTTGCATTTATTTATGCTGCAAGCACAAGATTAATATTTAGATCTCCAATATAGAATCATTTAAACGTGATTTTGAGATTATACAACTTGCAACCTGGACAAAAGATTATTCTTATAATTCTATTCTTGTCAATGCAAAGGATGGAGAGACTCCTAGTAGTATATTGGTATACAATGTTGTGGTAAAAAAGATAACATATGAGGAAAATTATTTGAAAGGAGAGATGGTTAACATTTATAAAAAACCACAAGAATTAATTAATTATCTTATAGATACATTTTCAAATGAAGGAGATTGGGTTTTGGATTTGTTCTCGGGTTCATGTAAGAATTATGATCTAATATTTATGAAATCATACTTCAATATTATATTATTTTTAATTTATGTCTTTTTAAATTATCTCACTTAATTATTTATTTTGTATTTGGTGATTAGGTACAACATTAGTGTGTTTCCTACAAAAAGGAAGGAATTGCATAGCAATTGAAAGTGACCCAATGCAGTGCAGTTTTATTCAACAAAGAATTAATGCTATTCCAACTCTTCCAAATGAAATGAATGAAGTTGAATTGAGGAAAGGATATGTTAGTGAATCAAAGGTGGAAAAATTGTCAAAGTAACCTCAAGTACCATTAGGAGGAGTGATTGGAAATGATCACTTTGGAGGACTTGCGGATATGAAGGAGCCAATGGAAGAACAAAATGACACAATGGAAGCAGAAAATGGTGTCGAAAAAGATGATAATGTGTTTGTTGAGAATGATGAATTTGGGATATATGATATTGTTTATTAGTTTTAAGATTCCCTTGAAGACAATGCTCAATTTTGCAAATTTTTGATGAGCTATAATTGTAATGTTTTGACTTTTAGATTTTAAAATAAGAATAAAGATATATCTATTGTTGTTTTGTGATGAATATTTTTATTGTTTTTCTTTTTTCATTTTATTTGTATGTGAATCATTATACATTGGAAAATTTTATTAAATGTTTCCATTTTTTACTTCAAATGTATAAAAATATGAAAGAAAATGATAATTTGTTTTTTAAAATTTTGACTTTTTTTGTTCAATTATGTCCATAAAAATGCTTTATTTGACATGTTATTTTAATGACTATGTACCGAAATGTATAGGTTTTTTTATTATATATGGATATAAAATGTTTTTGTTTTCTAAATATTAAAAAATAGTGTTATTTAACTACAATTTGTTTTCGATGTATTGAAGTAAAGGTAAACAATGTGTTAAAAGTGATGTTTTTCACTATATTTAAAAAGTATGGAACAATAAATTAATTAAGGAGACAAAATTATATGAAAAATCGTAACTTCAAAAAAGTGAATGGTAAAAAATATTTTTAAGATTGAAAGAAGCATGAAAAAATAACTAAAAACACCATTGAATAAAACCAAATTAGAAAAAATTGAAGATAGATGAAAAATAAGCATTTAAAAAAATAATGTGGAAACATTGTGGATCAAAAAATTTAAAATATTGAAAAACACCTAAAAACAAAGGGGGGTGCTACCTACTAGTAACACCATTTTTAAAAACATGGTAAAAAATTGGACACCCCAAAATATGAGAACTTTGTAGAGTTCTCGTTAAGTTGGTAACTATGTTATGAAAGATGTTAGTGTACTTTGACACCATCTCATCTCTTTTTTGACGTAGAGTTGTCCATCTCATGTACTGGTCATCATAGTTTTCGATAGGGTATAGCTCCTCCTTTAAGGCATCTATGAAGGCCGCCCAAGTGTTTTCTCTCTTGATGGTGTAGATTCACCCGTGGTGTACCTCTCCCAACAACCTTCCCACCAATATTTAACATGGGAAAGGGATTTAAGGAGCATGAAGGTGATCTTTTCACTATCATAATTTTTTTGGACAAAGTAATAACCTTCTAGTAGATTCAACCATTTTTCTAAAGGATCTACATCTATCTAGCCTTCAAATAAGGGGATATCAAAATTGACTTGTACCTTGAAGAGTGTTGCACATTGAAAATGTTTTCTTGTCGAAGATGCCTCAGCCTCCATCGGTAGTCGTTGCAGGATCTGAGCGAAGTTGTCCATAATTTAGTTCCTTTGTCGTGCGAGGGCTTCCTCAAGAAACATCTTGAAAGGATCTCCTGCTTTTCCATCTCTCTTTTCTTTCGCCATGGGAGGTTGCTTGGGTTGGCGAGAGTGGTTGTCCTCAAGAAAAACTAGCTCGAGACCCAACTCTCTATACCTTGACCTCGTCCCCTAACTTGCTCTCAGAAATGACAAGGAGCAGACTGCTCTAATACCAATGATCCATATTATAATGAGAAAATAATGAGACAAAAGAAAAAATATAGAAGAGAACACAGAAATACAGTGAAACCCAACTTCTATTAATGGATAAGAGAGTTAAAATAAAGAGAAGAGCAACTTATTAGGGTTATTCTCTTGTAATTTTCCTCAGGATTTTATGTCCTAAAAATGGATCCTGTTGTGGATACAAAACTTCGACAAGAAATTGTGAATACTGTGGTTCTTCTGATAATTTCTGAAAAACAAAAATCTCACCATAGAAATCTAAATTATGAGAAAAACATTGTAGAACAAAAGCTATCAGAATGGGGTAGCTTATCTCTAAAAAAAAAAGAAATGTTGTCTACGCTTCATTCACAACAAGATTTACATCACACTTCATTGGATGCTTAAAGGGCCTCCTTCACCTCAATTATATATGAGAGAGTGAGAAGAGAACAATTCCCATGATGCATGTGGGATACATTAATCTAAGTTTATAAAATTCCATAGGCATGCAAAACACTAGGACTTCCCAGGTGGTCACCCATCCTAGTACTACTCTAGCCCAAGTGCGCTTAACTGCGAAGTTCTAATGGGATCTAGTGCATTAACACTATGTTGTAGGCATGCACATAAAACCACTAGGAAATCTTTACATTATGTTTGTAATTAACAAATGAAGATGGCATTACATTCCTTTCCCCATCAAAAGGGTGAATATCATGGTTTATCAAAACCATAGGCTCAAAATGTTGATTTAGTGGAAAAGGTGGATGGCCACCGAGATACCCATGGATCATCAACCCTTCCTATGAGCTTGACCTTTTTGTATTATAGGTCCTCTTCTATGGAACCTTCTTAGCATCCTCTGCTCCTCATATTCAAAATCTGTAGGCTTCTACAGTCCACTCACTTCCTCTTGAGAACTGCACTGGTCCTATTCTCTTTAAGATTTATCACAGCTTATCCTTGCTATGAGATTCCTTCTTCCACAAGCTTCTATTTTCCTGTCACAACTTACCAACTATAAGGGATGTCATCATTTCTTTTCTCCTTATACTATTATATGCAAACATAAATACGTTTTTGTACCAAAGTTAATTATAAAACATCGGGACAACACCTGCAATATTTGTTCCATGATCTTGTCCTTCAAATATTTCTTCCCAACTCTATTTCTTTGGTTGAAACGACCTCAACTCTGCAGTCTCATAGTTCCTATGTTGAACTTTGTTTCTTTGCTCCTTATCTCTAGAAATTGATTCTCTATTAGTTTCACAATTCTACTTAGCACTCTCTTTGTTGGAACCGTCCTCTGTCTGCAAATTTCCTATTGCATAATTTCATTGTTTCCTATCGTTCCCCTACACAAGATCTTATGTGTTTTTCATCATCTATTCTGTATCTCTCACAAAAATCCAAAGAGCATTACTGCGCTCTGATACTACTTGATGGAATCAAGTGGCATATGATTTTTCTTCGGCTTTGATACCACTTGATGATGACCTCCTGGCCTAAAACCCACATATGCAGAATTTTGATTTTACTCTGCTACAACTTTAGAATTCTAGTTGGTATTAAATCTTGATACGAGCCCAAAAACATCCTTTAACAGAGTTATGAAACTATCTATTATGCACCAGTTTACTATTGGTGCTTTTATTCAACACCCAAACCAAGCGTTAATTCTCCTTTAGCGACCAGACACTATAACCTCATGCCAAAATCCATAATGTCATCTCCTTCATCCTTTGGCGCTCATTCATTTGACCAAGCACTCTAACCTTTCTTTAAATCCCAGTTGTCGGCTCCTTTATTTATTGAATATCTTGTTTTCTAGAATTCCTATGAAACTTTTGATCCCGATATATTGGCGCTAACTCTTCATAAAACAATGAGCCATGACCAGGTGCTTCGAGTATCATTTTCGAATCTTGGAGTATCGATGCACTCCCAATTTCAAACCGTCTCGATGAAATATTGGGCTCTAATTACACAAGACCCACTCTGAACCTCCCGCTCCAATAAAATACTGGCATGAGCCTTATTTTCAAACCTTGGCTCGATTCACTTTAAATAGATCCTCACCGTTGGTCTGGCCAGGGGTTAATATTCACTATTGAGCCACTACCAATGTCTCTACTATTTCCATCATAGATATCCCTCATGATCGAATCCTCACCATCGATATTTTTTACCTTTATCGTCATTGGAATTCTTCTCATCGTTGGCCCTCAATATTTCCTCCACCTTTATCATCATCGATGATCTCATAGTAGAGTTTGGTAAGTTCCAACTAGCAGTTTTTAGATGATATAATCTCAACCATCGAATTTGTTGATCCAATGGATCATCCTCCAAAATTGATCTCTTGTGATCTATGATCACAATCCACTCACCTTTATCCACTGCACTCTTGGTCGTGACAAACTAGTTTCTACATGTCCTTTTGAGATTCGTTGATATGACTCACTTTGAGTAGATCTCTATCGTCTATCTCTTGAAGCTTGTCATCGTCGGAACTAAAGAACTTTAAAGTTCCAATCCAGAAAATAAAAATCCCAATGATTAACGAACCCCGAAGATAAGGATCCAATAGTATAAGTAACCTTCATTGTCGATCTAGAATGATCAATCCTTAACTTGATCCAATGATCATTGTTCCTCGATGCATGCAAAGGAATTTGAAAATTTTCATTGAAGGTATTCGACCCTCAAATCGTCTCAACACAGAACCAAATTAAATCTTTGGCTCATCTTTGATTCTACTCTGATTCGACTATCACTTGACCTCAATCGATCCTTCTTTCTATGAATGAGTTTTATTATTGTTGAAACCTTGAAACCTAAAACCACGACTTCAGAAGAGTCTAATCTGGACTTAAATCACTCAACACAAGGACACTACGATAATGACAGGAATATCCAATCTCCACATTTACAAAGAGAACCAATAAGCACTAAGATTTCTATTAATGAATCTCTGTACGCAAATTTACATAAGGCCTCCTTGCCTTTCTTGGCCTAATTTACAAGTCATTGGCCTTTGCTTTGGAATTTTTCCACACTTGGTATTTCTCAATCACAATTCTATTCCTCTCTCTCTTTGTATAACTCCTATCCTATTCTCAATTCCCATAGGCTTACAATATTCATACTCAAAGGATTCTGATACCTAGATTTGGTTCAGATCCTAAAATCTCTCCCTTAACAAACTCCTAGGATCCCTCAAATCCAAAAAATCCTCAATATATCTACACCTCACCCTAAGATMTTTCKAAATCTCACAAAGGCTYGGAATACGTCTTTGTTAAGTATATTCGATTACATATAATCAACTTCAATTCAAATCCAATCCTAACTTATGTGTACTTTCTAGAATACAAAGAAAATACAATAATTTAAAGTTAGGGAGTTCACTCTCTTAGTAAATTCAAAGACCCCTAAGGTCAAATCAATAAGGTTGATTTTGGAGGGAAAATTCTCTTTCATCACATACCCTAGATGAGAGATTCCCTAGAGGAGATATCGGGATGCAAGGAAATCAGGAAAATGTGGAGGAAATAAATATTGAACCCCATAATCTTGATTATTCATCACTCCAAGATATACATCATTTGGGGTTCAACTAGGCACCAAGGAACTACTTACCTCTGAAATTGATATGAGGAAATTTGATGGAAAATATCTTATAGCATGGATATTCCAAATGGAGCAATACTTTGATCTATACTAAGTGCCAACCTTACAAAATGTAACTCTTTCATCATTGTATTTATAACTTGGTCAATTTGTTTAGCAACAATGGCTTTGTGAAATAAAAGTGGATTATATTGTATCTTGGTCCATTTTTATGGATGTATTAAGAGCAATACATTCTTTAGTCAATTGGTAAATCTCTGGAAAAGAGGTCCAATTACAAAGAACATTCAACAATTCCAAAAACTAAGTCTTAGGGTAAAGARCAATCTAAAGGATAATTTWTTATATCTCTTTATGGGMACTTTAAAGRAGAGAATTCAACATGAGGTGCATCTCTTTGAACCTAAATCCATAGAGTTTTCTTTTAGTGTCACTAGGAAATTTGAAAGTAAAAATATGGCTACTAGAAGAGTGCCCACTAACAACTCTAAATAGCACCATGTTTTCTCTCCTAACCTCACTCAACCCACAAGGTTGATGCCTCAACAAATGGATGAAAGAAGAGGAAAGGGACTATATTCACCTGTGATAGAAAGTACAATAAGGGGCATAAATGCAGTGAGAAGAAATTATTCTACATAGATTATGAAGAAGAATTTGATCAATAATTGGAAACATCACAAGATATTGAACTATAAGACACTACTCCAACCATATCTTGTTATGTATTGGTTGGAATCACTACTCCACAAACTCTCAACATAGAAGGATATATCAAAAAAGGAAAAGGTTGTTACATTATGCTGTCATTGATATCAAATGATTGATGTCAAAGAGTTGATGCCTTGTCATAGTATCATTGATTTATTTATTGATGGCCAATGTTGTCATAGATGCAATTTATGTCAAAGATGTCAAGTAGTGTCATAATGATGTATTTTCTTGGATTGATGTATAGATGGGATGATGTAAAGGTTGGTCATTGTTGTCTTGTCATGGCTTATAGGAAGTACCAATGGATGAAATCCAAAGTGGTCCCCTTATGGTGAAATCCCTCATGGGAAGACGCTTTGTGAAGTCCAAATGGTTAAGTGGTTGAGTCATCCTAGATTTTTGGTTAAGGAACCCAAGGATTGATTGTGGAATATTGTAATTAATATCCATGAATTTGTAAGTAATACTACTCTAGATGGATAGTGCTCATCATGTCATTTCTGGTGATATGTGGAACGTCACATAACTCCTCACGGTTAGAGAGTTATGACCTTCTGAAGTTGGAGAACCCTCATGTGTTGTCTAGAAGCCCTTAGAAGGTCAAATAAGTCAAATTATTCTAGAAGCTCCTACAAGATGTTGACAAGTCAAAGTGGTTAGTCATGGGTTAAGTGGTTGCAACAAGAAAACAATTAAAAATAAATTAATTTCAATTAGATGTGGAGAAGTTACTATTTATGGAGAAAGTGAGTTAGAAGTGGACAAAGTGGGTTAGAAGTGGACAAGAGGTTAGAAGTGGTTTAGCCCCTAAAAGAAGGAAGTTGGTTAGAGTTGGTTATATGAGGAAGCTACTTGGAGAAGTATAAATAGAAGAGCAAGGGTCTCTTATGAGTATGGCCTTTGAGCATATTGAATATCCAATTGTGAAAGGTTATTTGGGAAGGTATTATTGATAGAGAAAATTTGCGGTAGAAAAAGTGTAGCAGAAAAAGTGCGGTAGAAAAATTGTGGCAGAAAAATCATAACAGAAAAAGTGCGGTAGAAAAATAAAGGTAGAAAAAGTGTGGCAGAAAAAGTGTAGAAATAAAACCACAGCAGAAAAATTGCGGCAAAAAAATCGCAGTATAAAAAGTGCGGCAGAAAAATCGTAGTAGAAAAAGTGCAGCAGAAAAATCGTGACAAAAAAAGTGTGGTAGAAGAATCACGACAGCAGAACTGCGAAAGAAGAATCATGATAGCAGAACCGCGTCAACAAAACCACAACAACAAAATTGTGGCAACAAAATCGTGACAACTTATGATATTTGGTTTATGGAGAGTATGGTGTATTTCTAGAGGTATCTTGTTGGTTATCTTGGTGATATTGTTGAGAGTTTTCTTGGTGATTGATCTTGGTGAGTAGACTTGATTTGGATGATGAGATTGATGTGATAGGTTGTTTGGTGCATAGTTAATGCACTTGTGTTGGTATAGAATGTTTGTATAGTTTGACATATTTCTTTCTGTTTACAAGATGGGTCTTGTACTTGAGGGATGGATTCTTCTTCTCAGTTGGTACTGAGATTTGCAGGCTGAGTATTGCATTGAGAGTTGGTGCTCTTGTGGAGTTGTTTCTCTATTTAGTTGTTGTTAAAAAAACCCCCAAGGATTGTAGTCCATAATATAAAATAAAATTGTACATATATCTTGTGTTCCTTGTATTCTTCATGATGATGGTTTATTGATGATATTTATTGTTGAGATATGAGTACATACAACTTGTTATAAATGAAAGTAATGGATGATGAGTAAATTCTGATTTCTAACTATGGTGTTTTGTAAAGGAGTAAAAAGAGCCCTACACCGATTCAACCCCCCTATTAGTGTGTTTTGTGTGTCAAACATTTGGCATCAGAGTAGGACTTGACTATAAGCCTTAAAAAGCTTGGAGGAGATCCATGGACACACAAATTAATGATGAAGTTCCAATCCTTGATGAGAAAAAATATTCTTCATGGAGAATAGAAATGAAAGGGTATTTGAAAGAAAAATGAGAAAGATTTTGGAAAGAAACTATTTGTGGATTAGTTCCCTTGAAGGATAAGTCAAACTTTGCAGCTCAAAAGGAAGAAAAGAAGAATGATGCATTGGCTCTCACGACCATTTTCAATGGAATCTCATTTTTTGTCAAAGAAAGCATGGGATAATGTACTTCCACCAAGGATCTATGGTTGAAGCTAGAGAAGACATATCAAGAAAAAAATGAAGACACTAAAGACAATTCCATCAAGAACAATGAAGGTAAAGACTCTCCAAAATCCTTTGATTGCAATAATTATAAGTGTGATGATGTTGAATGTTGATCTACAAGTGAAGAAGAAAATCTTGAAGTAGTTTGTATAGAATCAGATGTCAGTTATCCTATAGATGAAGAGGGATATTTGTTGAAGCTTAAAGATAAATTTTCATCTGATTTAGATGACGTGATTAGTGAAATAGGACATTACTCAATCACTTTTGAGTATCTTGAAAAATACACCAAGGAAGTCCTAGAAAAGTACCCAAGACATACCATGGCACTAAATAAAATGATCAAAGAACAAGAAGAAAGTAAAAAGACTCAATTAGAATAAAAATAAGAAGAGATCAAAAGAATAAATAATGAAATGGAAGAAAAGAAGAAGGTAGATGATGAGTTTAGAAAAAGTCTTGAAGTTAATGCCAATCTTAAGACCAAAATTGAAGAAGCTAAAAAAATAGAGGAACTATTGAAGAATCAAGTAAATGAAAAGGAAGAGTCATGCCATAAGTTGGAAGTTGAAGTTGTTGATATTATAAAGAAAGTGGAGAAGTCAAACACTCACATAAATTTCATGAACAACTCAACAATATTGGATGAGATCCTAGATAGCCAAAGATCTCCAAATGATAAATTGAGTCTTGGATACAACAAGGAAGATATACATCTTGAAGCTACCACTTCTAAGAAGCATGAGGTAAGTCCTTCATTCTCAAAAGGTGGAAGTAATGTTGCAAGTCAACCATCTACACAAAGCAAGGAAAATTTCAAAATAACAAAGCAAGGTAGACATCAAGAAGCCATCTTTACACCTCAAAGCAAATTCAGAAGAGAGACACCTTCAAGAAGCCATCTTTACACCTCAAAGAAAATTCAGAAGAGAGACACCTTCAATATGGACACCAAAGAAACTGTATGAAATAATTTTTCATGGTCATTGCTACTCATGTAATGAATATGGTCACAAAGCTTTGGATTGCAGACATTATGCAAGGAAATATAATGGAATGT
Organism: Picea mariana; assembly: GCA_032191745.1. Lineage (NCBI taxonomy): Eukaryota > Viridiplantae > Streptophyta > Pinopsida > Pinales > Pinaceae > Picea > Picea mariana. The sequence continues at coordinate 17,932 of JASDQU010819820.1, forward strand.
TTCATAACACCCTAAGGTGTTGGAGATGTAATCAAGTGGGACACATTTTTGCTCATTGTCACACCATGCGATGCTACAGTTGTAGTGGGTTTGGCCACAAATTCCAGGATTGTTGGAACACAAGAAGACAATCCATGAGGAGTGCTTCATATATCATGAAAAGAATAACACATGAAGCTAGGAAGGAAGACAATGTTGAAAATATGGAAGCTTAGAGCCCAAGTTCTAAGAAGCTGGGACACCTTCAAAAGTGGGTGAAGAAGACTGAACAACCATAACAACAAGGTATCCACGATGCAATATCAATATTGTCATTTTTATAATCACAAGCAGGCTACTATGGAGAAAGTCACTTACATATGCGAGCTGAAATATAGATAGGTCACGTACATACGTGAGCTCTCTGTGTAATAGGCCGCGTATTTGTGGTAGAATCCTGGTAAAGAAGGCTATGCAGATGAGAGCAACATGATTTGATAATATAACTCTTTTTTTCAAGGTATGATATGGTTTGTTGCAGGTTTTCATGATTATATGGTTTCATAATGTATGTATGGTAATGAAATATGGTTGAGTGCTGAAGCATATTCTTGATCCCTATCCTGGATGCATGATACTAACTCTAGAGCATGGTTTGAGACTTTTTCTATTGAGGAACGGTATTGGTTATGACAATGAAGTTATAGAACTTTGGCTATGAAATATATCATGATGATGTGATATATCATTGATCTATTGAGACACACTTCTGGTACATGTTTAGATATACTATTGGATGCTTAGTATTTGTTGTAGAGAGTGGTGGTTGAGGAAGATCTGTTATGGTACATGGATGGTACATATGTGAGCTCCATTGATGTATCTTATGATGTGTTTGTTGGATGTTTTTGGTGCATTCATTTGGCATGTGGTTGAGCTACATATTGGGGCATTTAGTTGATGAGGTGATTATGTTGTACATCATTGATGAGTCATAGCTTGATCTATAGTTGTAACACCCCAAGACCGAGCCCTAGTTGTAAATGTGAATATGTTTTGTAGGCTGGTGAGTTAGTTTTTTATAAGCTAGGAGGCTTATGTGATGATTAGGCCGGAGAACCTAGATTATAAAGGCCAGTGAGCCTATGTTTGTATATGTAAACACTCATAGCATTAATATAATACATCACTGCATGTAGACCGAACACGATAAAAGAGTATGGGGGACTAAACTCCACTAGGAAGGGAAAGGGAGGGGCTATGAGACTAGGAAAAAGGGATAAGATTGAGGGCTTAACTCCAAGAGAATATTATATTATTATTTCCTAAAGACTATGGTGAGGATAATTATTTTATCCTAAGTCTCATGGAAGAGGGAAGGAA
>JASDQU010819822.1:9711-21260 GCA_032191745.1 Picea mariana
GCAATTCGAAATTCTCTTCATGGTGGATAATGTTTACACGTGCCAACGCACTAGATCAATACAATTACATCATTTGCAATATTAGGAATATCGTTTGTTTCTAGCTCATAGGAATTTTACATTCAACTTAACTTTTGCTAGATACCTTGACTTTTTCTCATGGCTCACAAGGTTTGACTAGGCTCATAGAGGTTGTATGTTCCCCCTGACTTTTGCACTAGTCTGTCTATGTTCACAGAGGTTGTACGTTCCCCCTGATTTTTGCACTAGTCTGTTTATGTTCACAGAGGTTGTACGTTCCCCTTGATTTTTGCATTAGACTCACATAGCATCTCATTCGTCTTGACTTTTGGTTTGACTCACAGAGGTTGTCCGTTCCCCCTGGCTTTTGTCAATACCTCACAAGATTGGTTGATTCTCCAAATTTCCCTGGCTAGCCTCAGGGTGGCCCATATGGCCTCTCATTGGAGAATGACTGTCGATGCTGCCAAATTTAACAGTCCGTATGGCTTTTCCACAGTCTTGGTCACATCACACTATGCACGTGATCAATAAATCGGGCTCTAGTGCTGATCCCAACAACTACAGGACGATCATGGTAGGCCACGTGTTTTCTAAGCTCTATGATATGATCCTCCATTTGAAGCTCTTTAGAGAGCTTCAATGTAGGCAACTTAAAGCTAGAGGATAGGTTGGATTTCGACGTACGCACCAGACCATTGATCACATCCTTACACTTCAGGCCGTCATCAAGGAGGCACCACATTGCTCTTCAAAAATTATTGTTGCTTTGTGGACTTGCGAAAATCATTTGATTCATTCTCTCGGGAGGCTCAGAGACATTGGTATTTCAAAGACCTTATTGATCGCCATCATGCGCCTATACGAGTCGGTCCTTGGTCGTCTCTGAATAGCCCATGGGGCATTGAATTTTATTAGGAGTACCATTGGGGTCAAACAAGGATGTCCCTTGTCCCCCAAATTATTTGAGATCTACATTGACAAGTTGGAGCCCTTCCTGCATGAGCGCATCTGGGATGGAAATGGGTGCCTTCTCCACCAAGTCCTGATATGTATCTTGCTTTTCGCTAATGATGTGATCCTTTTAGCCTCATCTCCTGAGGGCTTGTTGAGAAAGCTGGATGCCCTAACTCGTTTTTGTGACCTCCTTTAGTTGAAGGTAAACTTGGGTAAAACCAAGGTCATGTTTTTCATTGGTTCGAAGAAGACCCTCATTGATCACTATTTCTTTTTCAGAGGAGAGCATATTGAGATCACCGGCTCTTATACCTATTTGGGAGTACATTTATTAGGATCTCGCTTTAGTTTATGGAATGCACTTCACCTCGAGTTAGCAAGAGCTATGGATCCTTGGCCCTTCTTGAGAGGCAGTGTTTCCAGAACCATTTTTAGGACATATCGTCCAAGATGTTTCCCATGGACGCCCTTCTCTTGCCCACAATTTTATATCATTCTGAGGTTTGGGGGCTTGGTTTACTAGAGTTTGATTGGTCCTTAATAGAGAGAGCACAAATCCTCCTCCTCCTCCACATCATCAGTTGCAAGCAGCCAATCCTTTAGCCCATCGTCCTTGCAGAGTTTGGTGCTCGGCCCTTTCGACTTGAGACGGTGTTCGGTCTTATCTCATTTCTACACCGCATTCGGAGTTTCGCTGACTCAGTGAAGGGATGAGATTGGTATCCATACTCGATCTTCTGTTCATCGGAGTCCATTGCATTAGCCAGTCCTCCGGGTCACTCTTGTTGCTGGTATGCAGGGGTCTTGGATCTTCTGTCATTTGTTGGTATTACGATGGACTGACTTACTCCATTTAGATACTCCCTTGTTGCGCTTAGCCACCTCTTACCTGCCAAACAAGAGATGAATATGATCATTAGAGATGATATCTACAGGCAGTTTGTGCGGGTCACTTGGATAAACCCTCAGGATGGGTTACGTCCAAAGATGGCCTTCTATGTTGAGCACTTCATGGATCTGAGGAACAAACTCATTGTTCGACCCCATTACACACTTTGTCATTGGATTCACGCTCTTCACATTCCTTTGTGCCAGTTCAGAGTGGGCTCTCATAGATTGTGGATTGAGATGGACCACCAGATTGACTGACTAGACATGATTTGCTTGTTATGCCATTTTCAAGAGGTTGAGACTGAGGAGCACTTCATCTTCCACTGCCCGGTTTACTACGAGATCCGAGGATGGTTCTATTGTCTTTTCAGAGAGCTCCAAACACTTGGGAGTTTATTTAGATACCTTGACCAACGATGCTTGGCCTTATACATATAGGAGGTCCTTTGTCTCTGCTCTCTCATCCTCTAGCCACACCCACATCCTGGACCGACTCCCACCCAACAAATCACTTCCTTTTTTATGATGCTCCCATCTACTAGGGCCACCAAGCGACAGATGGATAACGATCATGTTCCTGACCCTAGATCAGTGCGGACTTGGAACACTATTTCGATTTCCATGAGACCCCAATGGCAGTGCCAATCTAGACCTCATATTAGCAAATAAACCAATAGTTGGATGATATCTTCCAGACCACAACGATGAGTTCTCCCTTCTAGGCAGTAGCGCAACAGTGCAACATTATTTCAGTTCTTCTTGCGGACATACATGTATTTTGAGATTTCTCCATTTGGCCTCAGATGTTAGGAGGAATGGTTCTAGTGGACTAGGATAGGCTTGTACCATTGGTATCATAGATTCTAGATCCACTCACCTTGTACATCTTTCTCTTGGATTGTCTTTCCATCTTTAGGGTTGGATTTCCAAGATCTAGATTAGACTCCTATTTTACTTTCGACATCTTGCTTTTATGTAGGGGCCGCTTTAGTGCTTCTACTCTGTATGGACATCATTGTACCTAATAGTCCCATTGATCTACTTCAGTGGTCATTTGTCGGACATTAACACAATTATCTTATCTTATCTTGTCTACGCATTTCCTTGTGCAAGGATAAATATCCCAAAGATTTGGAGGAAGGAATGGTAGTCCTACCCATACCAAAACTGCTGATGCAACTTCTTCTTTGGGGTTGAAATCAATCAATTCTCTATTTAAGTACATCCCACATGATCCCATAAACCAAGGTCCTTCCCTGGATATGAGGTCACGATCTTTCTTTAGCTTGAAATGAAAGACAAATATATCTTTCCTGCAACAATACGATTTGACCTTTCCTCCTATCAAGGGCATCTGAGGATTTTTGACCATCCCTCAATTGTTTTCGCAAGGGCTACAATCCAGTAAATTTTCTAATCATGATTGTTTCTATGTATTTAACTGCCTGGTTGAAGGGCAATCCTGCTTGGATTTTAATATGTAATGAACCAATCTGGTTTAAAAGCTAAATATCCAAAATAAATAGGACAATGATGGGAAATTCATATAGGATAGATATAATATATTGACTATATAAATTGATTTATAATTGATAGATAGGTTATATAATGAGCCTTGTGATGGTATACTTTATAAGTATAGACTAGTCACAAAGGTCAAAGGCTGTGTCCCTTCGTTTATTTAATTATTATTATTATTATATTCATAACATTACCTCCCCCTTCAAGGATGCTTTGTCCTTGAAGCATTTTATGGAAAAAAGTGCTACGTCTTCATTTTGACTTGCAATGCCTTCTTATGATTCTCTCTTCTTGAAGTTGTGATGGTTGGAGACACGAGGTGATATGAGCTACAAAGGGATGAGCATAATTTTGGAACATCCATCTTTTGATACTTTTGGTGATTTATTAGTTTATGACAATTTAATATAAGCATCTTTTTGGTTTTTAATGTTGACTGAATATGCATTGGTTCCTTCCTCCATGGTTTGGATTTTTACATCTAACAACTTCTCTAATTAAACTGGATCGGTCATTGTTTTTTTTATCGATCAATGCTTCTTTGCTCGTAAGTTGCTCAAGATTTTCTTATTGCGACTTCTTTTCATTCTTTAACTGATTAATTTGTGTAAGTAAAGCTTTATTTATGATTCTGTAGGCGATAAATTTCTTCATCATTTTCCGACTGGTCGAATTTCTTTTTGAGATATTGATTCTTCAGTTTCTCATCTTTTAACCTTTTGATTTGTTGAAGTGACATCTGATTAAGATTCCTTAGTCGAGAATTTTCTTCATCTTTCTATGATAAGATTTTGTCAAAATTTTGCAATTTTTCTTGAGATTCTTCATGGCATCGTTGATTTTTTTTTCCTTGTAAATAACTCCCTGGGAAACTCTTGGGCACTTCCTCTCATTTCGAGGATGGTATCCAGTGTAAAGTGGGTGATGTAGACTTAGTGCGCCTAGTCATGTGGGAATTGCATCGGGGATCTGCACAACGTACTGGCAACAGTGGCACCAAGTGATTGAGCTAACCCTTGGGGCTTCATGGCATCATTGATATCTTGCTACTTCATTTTTAGTTTATCAACTTCTCTAGTAAGGTCCCTATTTTCAGATCCTAAATTGATGTGTAAGGGTCTACTTAAGATAAATCGCTCTTAGTCTCACTATTTCTTATTTCAATTGTGCACATTCATTATGATATGAATATGCCGTGTTTCCAATAAGACTTCTTTGTTGTCTTTGGTAATACTAAGTGGGCGCATGATGTGCGAGGGTCCCACGAAAATGATATACACTTCTTCCTCTAGTTCTACTTGATCTTAGAGATGCTGAAATGATATCCTTTCTTAGCTTGGACCCGACTTTCATATCCTTTCTTAGCTTGGACCATGGCTTTTATATCTCCCATTGATAATTTGAGATATGTAATAAACCTTTATATTTCTTATCAAGAATGAATATAGACTTTGTACTTTCCACATAAATGTTATTGCTCCTTCGTAATATGTTGATTATTTTTTTATTTGATCTTGGTTATGGTTATTCACCATCATGATGCTATACTCTTCAAACGGAAGCCTATCTTTGTTCTGATTGACAAGCTTTGTTTGACGGCAATGGTTAAATTTTATTTAAGGTGGCATATTTAATTTGCCAAGCAGGTTCTAACCTTGGTAGCGATTGGGTTGGTGGCTCTGAGTGGAGCGAGAATGAACTATTTCAACAACAATGATGCTTAATGAAGGAAATGACAGCATATGTGTTTTGTTGCAGTTTTTGGAGGGTCACGATAGTCGAGGGTTTTGACTAGTACATCATCTATTCCCAAAGCAACTTTTGAAAGCTTGTAGGGAGAGCTACATGCACCAACCTTGAAGTAATACTTCCTATAGTTCATAAGACCCGACTGCAGATGGATTGCATAGGAATTGTTTGTTGGCTTCTTATGGAGATGACTCTCCTGCAATGATGGTGATCATAATCCTTTTTTCATTGCAAAATATGTCTTATATTTACAGAAAACTATTTACCAAAATCAAAGCAGAAGTGGAAGGGTATATACAATGGAGCTTATACCCTCTTCCACAGAGCTATTAATGCTGAAATAAAGTCTGAATAGGCTACGAAATCTAAGACTCGAGAATCCTTGATCAACAAGGCACCCTTGGCCAACCATTGGTGATGTACTCATCATGCCATATGGCACAAAATGCAGATAGAGAGCTAACCTTAGTCTCAAAAACAACTTACGTTGAAGCTTCCATAGGGTGGACAAATCAGAAACACTCAAGCACTGCTAGACCCCAATGAAGGAGGAGCGAACTAGATAGCTGCACTCGTTTAACAACGCTGCTCTCCAATGAATCTGATCCTGAGAGAGAATCGAACAATTTTCTTGATTGAATGCCCAACAGCTTTGGGCAAGCTGATACTCCCAAAAAATATGTTTCATCATCTTAGAACGACAACAAACAGGGCAAAGTCCATCTGAAAGTCCACTCCTTGCCAATCTAGCTTTTGAGGGGAGTCCCTGATTGATAACAAGCCAAGCAAAAACTCAGAGCTTATAAGATAGCCAAATGGACCAAACACTGTGTAGTCTATGCACCCACCTATCCTCCGGGTTAACAAACACCCATCTTGCATTGAGAACTGCTGTTAATTGTGGAAATTTCATGCACTCAGGCAATTATTGCAAAACTGAAATTTCACTTCCTTCCTAGAAGGTTTCCTGGTGTTAGATTTAGGGAAAAATAGAGAAAACAGTGATATCCTTTTTCTAATTCTGTTCACTAATACAAACATAGATCAGCACTTAAAACATATACCTGAAGCAGATTAAATATGGATAGTTAGATCTGAACATGTGAAAACAAATTTTCTGAATGCTGATGTCAAACAAAATAAATCTCTAACTTACCTCTAGCCAAAGGAGAAGGTACCTGTCACATGTAGATGTTGTCCCCTTTAGTGTGCTCAGAAATTAGCTTAAAGTCATGGATCAAACTCAAGGGTTATGATCATCTATTGTGATATTAGGTAAACTGTTTTTCCCAAGGAGGACCACACTCAGAGCTGAAGCAAACACCCGCAATAAACAATCCAAAACTGGACCGTAATACAAGCCCTTCAAACCAAGAAGGTACCAGCCAATAGGACAGCAAGAGAGAAACCTTTCAAGCAGCAAAAACACCAGCAAGAGGAACAGCAAGAGGGAAAAACACCCACAGATGGTGACAGTAAGGAGAAGGAGGTCACGGTGCCCTTAGCAACATACAGTAGCAGCAGAAATAAGAGTAATAGAGGCCACCGCACCCTTACAATACACAGCAGCAGCACACAGTGGGGGCAAAAAGGGGCCGCGGCACCCACAGCAGCAAAAAGGAGGTCCACGGCTCCTCAAAACAGCCAAGGGACAGTCCGCTGCCCATATAGTCAGCCAAGGGAAGGTCCGTAGCATGCATAGGCAGCTTAAGAGAGGTCCAGCTGCCAGCACCCTTAAACCAGCAAGAAAAATGAATCCAGAAGCTCCCAGCCAACAAGTGTCCAACAAATACCTCAGATCGGAAAGTAGAAGACCACAAGGATAGCCGTACCATAAACAAGAAAGACAATCTGAGGTAGCCGCAACAAGTTCAGATTAGGAAGTGTGAGAAGAGTGAGTGTGTGTGTAAGAATGCTAGAGGGGAGGGTTTCTTTTATAGCTAAGGAAAGGGGTTAGGGCTAAAAATAAAATAATAAAATAATGACATTTTAATTATTATAAATATTAATTAAAGTCAAATAAGTCAAAGTGACTTATAAAAACCCAACACCACATCAAACAAGAAAGAGAACAAAAACCAGCAAGGGGGAACTTCAAGACAAAGTCAAGGGGTCCTCTTCAATGGCAAAACATGTCCACATAAGTTTCATAATCACTTATAAACTTTATCATCATTGCATAAGGGGAAACATCCATGATGTGGTCATGGCCATCTTTATGGCTGCTCCTAGGTCTCATGGACCATCCTGGGAGAGAGGAAGAAGATCACACATCATCACATCTTGGTACACAACCAAGGACTACCTGGTCCAAGACCAGGGTAGCCTAGAATACATCTGGGGGCTCTATAACACATCTAGGGTCTTTCATCCACCAAGGTACAAGACCAAGGATCAACCCAAGCGTTTAAGCAAGGATTCCCCGGAGNACAACCAAGGACTACCTGGTCCAAGACCAGGGTAGCCTAGAATACATCTGGGGGCTCTATAACACATCTAGGGTCTTTCATCCACCAAGGTACAAGACCAAGGATCAACCCAAGCGTTTAAGCAAGGATTCCCCGGAACACATCTAGGGACTTATATCATCAACCACCAAGGAACACATCCAAGGATCAATCCAAGCACCGAGCAAGGATTCCCTGGAACACATCCAGGGGCCCTAGAACACATCAGGGAATTACTGCTTGGTCCTTGACCAAGAACCCCAACAATATACTGGGGTCCCTCACTAGGGTCTTTTGCCATGGCTTTAACTGCTTGGTCCCAAACCAAGAAACCCCAAGAGTGCAATGGGGGCCCTAGATCTCAGCTAGGGTCTTAGCTATCCTCCGGAGAATCTTGCAGCTGCACTATTTTCAACACCTAGATCTTAGCCCTAGAATTTTCAGCCTTTAGGACTACTGTAAATTAGAGTATAAAACAGCAGATCACAATAATTCACTTCAAACAGCCCCAAACTTCGCGACAATTCAAGTAGAAGAGATACCAAACAAAGAGATAACATTCAGCCAGATCTAGGGCAACTTATCAGCCAATACTCAGATCTGAAAATGCACTTTTACATCAGTAATTACAGCAGTGTAACAGCAGTAAAATCAACCCTTTATATTCTTCCTTAGATGTCAAATCACTTAACAATTTGCCCTTTTGCTTATGTCCTATCAACAAGACAAATGGTTGTAAATAGCAAAGCATAAAGAACATATATGGCTGAAATTCAAATCTGAAAATGACACAAGATGTGGACAGCTGGAAACTGCATATGTAAGCTCAAGATGAAGTACAAGTACATAACCTAGCCTTCTCTCAAGGATAGTACACAACTCCAACTATCTAAAAATCCCTAGCTAGGGTAAATCATCAAACCCTAGCTCAACCAAGAAGATCCGAGAGCAAGAATTTGTCCAACACAACCTCCAAGGCAAGATGTCCTCCTATTCTTTTGTTCTTCACAAATCCACTTGAGAGTTTTCTTTCAAAACCCTAATCTCCAATTTCCAAGTTATAAACCCTAACCCTAGAACTCCAAGATGCTCCAAGAAACTTTGAGAAGACCAAGAAACCCTAGCGCCTCAAGAGAGAGGGAGAGAATACAAGTACAAGAGCACTCTCTTCTCTTAGTCACATCTCATAACAAGAGTGAATGCAAGTGAGTGGATGACTATGTCGTGGAAAGACTCTCTCCTTCCTCTATTTATATGAGAGGTAAGGGAGGCCAACAATACTATGTGGGCCTAAACCCTTACAAGGAACCTATATGAACCCTTGTAGGCCACACAAGTGAGACGTCCACTCTAGAGTACAAGTGTCATGCTCCAACGATGATGTTGTGCACAATAATGACTCCAAGGTGATGTAGCTACATAACACAAGTCCACACCACTCCATCATGAGTCTCCATGGACTCCATCTATCCTCCAAAGCAATGTACTCCATTGGGTCAGCTATCCCTTGCAAGAACATTGTCAAAGCCCTAGGCGTCCTCAAGCCATCTCTAATCCTCTGAACAAGAAACCAAGTTGCCACATGTTAACTAGGGCTTGAGTCCCTCCTCCAAGATGCACAACGCTCCACATACCTTGTAGGGTGCTTTCTAAACAATTGGCTTCTCCATGAGATCTCAATGTGGAGGGTGTCCACCAAACTGCCAAGAGATCTCCAACACCCGAGGGAAGAACACCGAGCTTGCAATCAATTGAGGTCAAGCATCCATTGAACAAGCTATCTCAACTGTGCATATCCATCACATACCATCTCTCATGCTACAATCCATCTCGGGCCATCCAGGGGTTGAAGTTTTGAACATACACCATGTACCCCAAACCTCATGAAGCACCCCCAAACATGGTGTAAATACCTTCAGAGCAACCCAAAAATCTAACACTAATGAATGTTGTTGATGCAACAATGAGTAAAGTTGATGAGAATCATACTACTACAAGGGCTTACCAAAACGCCAACCCCAGTCTCTCTAAAAAGGTTTGGGCATCCCAATTTTCATTTAAAACAAATCTTGTTGGGCAATGAACCCTACCAACTCCATAACGAAGGAGGCCATATTCTTGAGCCAAAGATCGCTAGTCTTTCCAGGGCCAAGTAGTTGCATCCCACAAATCTCCCAAAAGAAGATACCTTTCCTGCTCAAATGCCAAGCCTGCAAATGAGGTAACAAGACAAGTGCCTTGAGACTGCCAACTCTAGATATGGTGATGTGCTAGGTCCCAACTAGCCTTACTCCCCTCCACGTTCCACCTAATTAATCTCGTTACTGCTCTCCCTGTTGACCAAATACTCTTGAAGACAAGTGAGCCCAAAACTTAGAAAGATGGGGGGAAGAGGTGATATCACACAAAGGAAAGTCCCCCCTCCCCACATGTTGCACTGACATCATCCTATGCCACAATAAAACTTGCCACATAGCATCTCCCTTTAGACAGCTCACCACTCACTTGGCAACCAAGATGGAGCCTTGACTGGCAACATCAATCAAACCAAGCCCCCCCTCGTCCTTGGGAATAACGCACACATCCCAAGGAATCAAAGGAGCCTCGCCACTCACTTGGTAGCCAAGATGGAGCATTGAGTGGCACCATCAATCAAACCAAGCCCTGTTAAATTCTGTGAACCTAGCACCCGACCATTAATTCCAATCAAAACACATTTATTGAATAATAGCACAACTAGATTACTTAACCATTAAAATTCAACGGAAGCAAAATCATAAATCAAAACACATTGCACAAGATATTCAGGTAAATACCCATGGAAAAACCCTTGCAGGAAAACCATATCTGTGATGTTTTTATTAAATAAAATCAGGGCTCCCATCCTGGGATAATGGCCCTTTTGAGGAAATACAACTACATCAAATAGCCTAGCCTATTACCCAAGATCAGTCCTTTGATCTTGTTGGCTGCTACTTCCCTTGCTGCCCCCTTTGCACCCTTTCCTCAGCCTCTGCCCTTGCACACCTGAATGTTTACTCACTCTTTGTGTACCATCACTGTGTCTCCTCCTCTCGCATAGGATGTCTTTTATAACCTTGAGTTTACCCTAAGTTCAAAACCCTAGATCTCCTAAAGTGATCTACGACTGAGATCTAATCTCGCGTTCACTTTAGATATAACAACTAGGACTTAATTTAATTACTAATGCCAAATACTAAGGCATTTTGTTGGATCATGTTGTCATTGATGCCAAAGGTTTAATTAATTGATGTCAAAGGATTGATGTCAAGTGATTGATTGATGTCAAGGGATGATTGATTGATTGATGTCAAGGAATTGATTGATGCCAAAGGTTTGATGTATGTCTTAGATCAATGAGTTGTCATTGATACATGATGATAGATGAAGATGGATCGATGTGGTTTCATTTGTATCTGATGCATTGTTGGATAGATGTAAAGATGAATCATTATTGTCTTATCATGGTTGATAAGGTGTACAAATGGATGAACTCCAAAGTGGTCCCCTTATGGTGAAAGCCCTCACGGGAAGATGCTTTGCGATTGAGTTATCCTTGAAGTATGGTTATGCTTCTATGTGGAATAATGAGTTGAAGATCAGTGAATTTGTGGAAATATTTAAATTGGAGAACTTTCTATTTATGGAAAGTGGTTAACCCTAAAAAGAGGAAAATAGGTTAAGTGACCTAGAAGCTAGGTTACCAGGAAACGGATACGGATCCGGAAGATTTTTGAAAAGCCAGGATCCGGATACGGCGGGGAAACGCCACGTACAAAAAATATAATAATATTTTTTTTTTTTTTTTAAACATATTCAAAGTTAAGAATAAAAAACATTCATGAATCACAACATTAGAACTGATATCATTAAATAATTTGTAATTATGTAGACTGAAATCATGATGCATCATCTCATATAAAAAGGGTAATAGTAAATACA
>JASDQU010819822.1:21579-39157 GCA_032191745.1 Picea mariana
TCAAAAACACGCTAAAAACCTAACCAGTTACCAAAACCCTAAAAACACGTAAAACAATGTCGTTTGCTTGGAACCGCGCGATTTGTGGGGTCGACTGTCTCGGGATCCGTCTCCAGTTCGTGAAATACGTTTCAAAATTTCCGGATCCGTTTCATATTCGACGGAACCGTATCCTCCAGTTGCCGAACCGTTGATGTGGCGGATCCTGGCCGTTTCTGGGCGGATCCGGATCCGGATCTGAAACGCGGATCCGCGGATCCAGCGTTCAGACCAGACGGATCCGGTAACCTAGCCTAGAAGTGACCTAGCAGATAGCTACTCGGAGAGTATAAATAAGAGGCAAGGGTCTCTTGTGTAAAATGTATCTTTTGTGTCTTGTGTGGATCTCTTGTGCATCTCTTGAGCATATCTTGAAGATCTATTCCGAGAGAGAGATTGAGTGGAGGATCTCATGGACGCATCAAAGTTTCCGTAAGTCTGAGGTCTTGATGGCGAAAGTTTCGAAAGTTCAGAAACCCTAGTTTTTGAGGTGTACACAAGTTGACAATATATTAGGGTGCTTACATACTGAGTTATACATGGGCTATTAGTGTATTAGGGTGCGTACGTACGCGGGATGGTAGTGTATTAGGGTGCGTACATGTTGGTAAAACCATGGAAACTTGAAGAGATGAAGATGCATAGGTTCTAGATTCTGAGATCAAGCTCCCAGGAAGGTCTACAATGCTCAGATACATCAGATCTATCCATTGGTTCAAAAGGTATGGTCACATAGTTGTCTTGATGGATACTCTTGCTTATTGTATGGAAAATGCTTAAGGCATTCTTGGTATGGCTGTTGTGATTTGGTTTGTGTTGGTTGATGGAGTGAGCAACACTCTTATGATTTAGTGTTGATATGATTGCTATAGTATGTTGATTGCTTATACATGATTGAGTAGCATTCATATTGTATGGTTGAGGAGCATGAGTAAGTTCTTGGAGAGCTTGGATGTGTTGTGATTGTTTATGGGTCAGATTGGACAGTGAGAGACAAAAGAGAATGTGAATGAAGGTTGCAGAAGATCTGAGTGTGTGATGAAAAGAAAACCCTAGTTGCTCAGAAGTGATACGCAGGATGTAGTACAGACTAGCTGCGTACATATGCAAGTTGTACTACTGGTAGGGCGTGTACATACGTGTGCTGCACTACAGGTCGCGTACCTATTGACAGATTGATATCTGTTGAGGATTGTTGCCTCATCTCAGTTGGTGCTGAGGGTGTAAGCTGAGTCTTGCATTATAGAGCTGGTGCTCTTGTAGAGTTGTACTCTATTCAGTTGTTGCTGATAACCCAAGGATTGTAGTTCGTAATAAAAAGACAATTGTACATACATCTTGTGTTCTTTGTGGTGATGACTTATTGATGATTAATGTTGCTGATATATGTTCACATTTAACTGGTTATAAATGACAACAATAAGTAATGAGTAAATGGTGATTTCTAACTAATGAGTTTTGTGAAGGGGAAGTTTTGGGAAAAAGAGCCCTACACTGTTCACCCCCCCTCTTAGTGTAGTTGGTGTGTCCAACAATTGGTATCAGAGCAGGCCTTCACTATAAGCCTTAACAAGCTTGGAGGAGATCCATAGACACACAAATGGATGATGAAGTTCCAATCCTTGATGAGGAAAACTATTCTACTTGGAGAATAGAAATGAGAAAGCATTTGAAAGAGATGGGAGAGAGTATTTGGAAGGCAACCATTGGTGGATCAGTTTCCTTGAAGAACAAATCAAAGTTTGCAGCTCAAAGGGAAGGAAAGAAGAATGATGCATTAGCTTTCAAGACCATTCTTGGTGGACTCTCAAGCCCTATCAAAAAGAGCATGGGACAATGCACTTCCGCCAAGGATCTATGGCTAAAGCTAGCGGAGACATACCAAAGCAAGAAGAAAGACATTGAAGACAACTCCATCAAGGCACATGAAGGTAAAGAATCTCCAAAAACTCTTGGTTGCATTATTTCTAAAAGTGATGATGTTGGCAAAAAGGAAGATTTTGAAGACATTTCAAATGAAGGCAAAGAATCATGTCATGATGTTGACAAAAAGGAAGATCTTGAAGACATTTCAAATGAAGGTAAAGAATCTACACAAACCCTTGATTGCAATAATTCAAAATGTGATGATGTTGAATTTTTCTCTACAAGCAAAGAAGAAAATCTAGAAGTAGTTTGGATAAGATCAATTGATTGTTATCCCAAGGAAGAAGTAGAATAAAAACTATTGGAGCTTAAAGAGAAAGTTGAAAGAGGTCTATATGAATATAGCAATGACCACTATTATATAAACTATAGCTATTTTTCGGATAACACTCAAAAGTTTCTCAAGAAGAGTCAAAGACACATCTTGAAGTTAAAAGAAATGCTCAAAGAACTAGAAGAAAGTAGTAAGACTCAATTAGAAGAAAAGGAAGAAGAGATCACAAGACTAAAGAATGAAAAAGAAGATAAAAAAGTAGATGATGAGATTAGCAAAAGTTTTGAAACTATTGTCCATCTCAAGACCCAAATTGAAGAAACCAAAAGGGTAGAGGAACTATTGAGGAATCAAATAAATGAAAAGGAAGAGTCATGTCATGAGTTAGAAGTTGAAGTTGTTGATCTTAGAAAGAATGTAGAGAAGTCAAACAAATTCTTAAATAGCTCACAAATCTTGAATGAGATCTTAGAAAGTCAAAGATCACCAAATGATAAATTAGGTCTTGGATACAAGGGAGAAACTACACATGCTGAAGCAAGCACCTCAAAGAAGCATGAGGTAAGTCCCTTACTCTCAAAGGATGAAGACAATGTTGCAAATCAACCATCTACATAAGGCAAGGAAAATATGAAAAGAACAAAGCAAGGAAGACATCAAGAAGCCATCTTTACTCCTCAAAGAAGATGGACACCAAAACAAAGGTATGAAAGTGTTTCATGGTCAATGTTATTCATGTAATGAATATGGTCACAAAGCTTTGGAATGTAGATCTTATGCAAGGAGAAATAATGGAAGATTTCATAACACCATAAGGTGTTGGAGATGTGATCAAGTAGGACACATTGTTGTTCACTGTCACACCATGAGATGCTACAACTGTAGTGGATTTGGCCACAAATCCCAGGATTGTTGGAACACAAGAAGAAAGTCCATGATGAGGACTTCATATAGCATGACTAGAAGAAGGAATGAAGTAAGGAAGGGAGACATCTTTGAAAATATGGAAGCTTAGAGCTCAAGTTTTGAGAAGCAGGGACACCTTTAGAAGTGGGTGAAGAAGACTGAACAACCAGAGAGAATGGAAGCCTTAAGGGAAGCTCAAGTGTGTCATCTACTGAAGCATACACGGATGATAGTGGTAACAGTTGCGTACATACGCAGGCTGACCTTGAATAGGTCACGTACATACGCGAGCTGTCTGTGCAACAAGTCGCATATATGTGGTGAAGCCTAGGGAAAAGGGCTATGCATAGGGGTTGGAGCTTGATGTGATGGTATAACTCTGTGATGCAGGGTCTGACATAGTTTATTGCAGGTTCTGACATTGTTTGCTGCAGGTTTTCATGATTACATATTGGATTATGTAAAGTGATGATATGAAATGAAAGGCTATCTTGGATGCATGGCACTAGGAGCATGGATTGAGACATTTTCTGTTGAAGAACAATGCTGGTTATGACAGTGAAGTCAATGGTACCTTGGTTATGTGATATATCTTGATGATGGTAGCTAGAGATGTCATTGATCTATTGAGGCACACTACTAGTACATGTATTGTTGGATGCTTAGTATTTGTTGTAGTGAATGGAGGATTGAGGCTGATCTGTTGGAGTACATGGCTGGTACATATTTGAGTTTCATTGATATATCTTATGATGTATTATTGAAGCATTTTTTTTGGATATCTTGCATACGGTGGGACTACATATTGAGACATGTAGTTGGTGAGTTGATGAGGTGATCATGTTGTACATCATTGATGAGTCTGATCTATAGTTGATGCATGATTGGTACAACTCTAGCACATTGGTAGAGGCACCACTAGAAGTTTGATTGGCATATGTTTTATGGATTTGGCATACATGCATTGGTGCATGATTGATGTACTTGCTTGGTACAAGTGGTAATGTGCATGTTTGGTACACTCATAGTTGGTATATGTTTGGATGATAGTACTTGGTTAAAAGTACACCATTGGTATTACTTGATACTTTGGTACATGATGTATTGGATGATATAGTTGAGACACTTGATTGATTGAGATACATAATTTTGGCACTTGGTTCATGGTGGAGACATATCATGAGTAATATGACACTTGTTTGGCATATTGGTAGATGCACATGGTTGGCATATTGGTGGATGCACATGGTTGACATGTCGATAGAAGCATATGGTTGATACACTCCATTGATGATATCTTATGGCACATTGTATGGTGTTGATGTACATGGGTATTGTGCATGGTGGGCACACAATTTGGCACATGATGTACTTGGTTGATGTTTTATTCATGATTCTCTATTTCATTGTTGACATATCTTTTGTTTCATGGTATGGGATGAATTTTAATGCATGGACAGGTCCAAGGATCGTCATAGAAAGTGTGCTTGTTCTATGATCTAGTTGAGCAATAGCATTTGCAACAAAAGCATATTGCAGTGGTAGCATATTGTTCATATTGCAGAGAAGATAGGGGGAGACATACCCATAGGGGGAGTCATTCTTCTTCCCATGATTCTAGGAGGAAAGAGCCCTATATTTGAAGAAAAGCATAGAGGCATAATTACAGGGGGAGCAATGGTCACAGGGGGAGTATGAGCGATGTATCTTCAACATTACATCAGAATGAGATCCCTTGTTCAAAAGGAGAGAGATTATTCAGAGAAAGATCAAAGGCATTCAAACAAAGGGAGAGATAATCAAAGGGGGAGCAACCCCAAGAGGAGAATGACCCTTTGCCATTGATGTCAAAGGGGGANTGATGTGATTGATGATTATTGATGTGGAGATATAGTCACATTGATATACGACTATTGATGTAAAGCATGCCTTGTCTACATGTTGACATCAATGTTGGTATTGCCATCAATGCCAAAGGGGGAGATTGTTGGATCATGTTGTCATTGATGCCAAAGGTTTAATTAATTGATGTCAAGTGATTGATTGATGTCAAGGGATGATTGATTGATTGATGTCAAGGAATTGATTGATGCCAAAGGTTTGATGTATGTCTTAGATCAATGAGTTGTCATTGATACATGATGATAGATGAAGATGGATCGATGTGGTTTCATTGGTATATGATGCATTGTTGGATAGATTTAAAGATGAATCATTATTGTCTTATCATGGTTGATAAGGTGTACAAATGGATGAACTCCAAAGTGGTCCCCTTATGGTGAAAGCCCTCACGGGAAGACGCTTTGCGATTGAGTTATCCTTGAAGTATGGTTATGCTTCTATGTGGAATAATGAGTTGAAGATCAGTGAGTTTGTTAGTGAAACTGTCCTAGATGGATAGTGCTTGTCATGCCATTTCCGGTGGTATGTGGAATGTCACATAACTCCTCATGGTTTGAGAGTTATGGCCCTACAAAGATGAAGGACCCTCATATGTAGGCTTGAAGCCCCAAAAGGTCAAAGAAGTCAAAGTGCTTGAAAATAAGAAATTATTATTTAAATGGTAAAGAAAAGTGACAAAGTCAAGGAGGATTATTTAAATAATAAAGTAAGGTGACAAAGTCAAGGAGGAATATTTAAATTGGAGAACTTTCTATTTATGGAAAGTGTTTAACCCTAAAAAGAGGAAAATAGGTTAAGTGACCTAGAAGTGGGTTAAGTGACCTAGAAGTGACCTAGAAGATAGCTACTTGGAGAGTATAAATAAGAGGCAAGGGTCTCTTGTGTAAAATGTATCTTTTGTGTCTTGTGTGGATCTCTTGTGCATCTCTTGAGCATATCTTGAAGATCTATTCTAAGAGAGAGATTCAGTGGAGGATCTCATGGACGCATCAAAGTTTCTGTAAGTCTGAGGTCTTGACTGCGAAAGTTTTGGAAGTTCAGAAACCCTAGTTTTTGAGGCATACGCGGGCCGACAGTGTATTAGGGTGCTTACATACTGAGTTATACGTGGGCTGTTAGTGTATTAGGGTGCTTACGTACGCGGGCTGGTAGTGTATTAGGGTGCGTACATGTTGGTAAAACCATGGAAACTTGAAGAGATGAAGATGCAGAGGTTCTAGATTCTGAGATCAAGCTCCTAGGAAGGTCTACAATGCTCATATACATCAGATCTATCCATTGGTTCAAAAGGTATGGTCACATAGTTGTCTTGATGGATACTCTTGCTTATTGTATGGCAAATGCTTAAGGCATTTTTGGTATGGTTGTTGTGATTTGGTTTGTGTTGGTTGATGTAGTGAGCAACACTCTTATGATTCAGTGCTGATATGATTGCTATAGTATGTTGATTGCTTATACATGATTGAGTAGCATTCATATTGTATGGTTGTGGAGCACGAGTAAGTTGTTGGAGAGCTTGGATGTGTTGTGATTGGTTATGGGTCAGATTGGATAGTGAGAGACAGAAGAGAATGTGAATGAAGGCTGCTGAAGATCTGAGTGTGTGATGAAAAGAAAACCCTAATTGCTCAGAAGTGATACGCAGGATGTAGTATAGACTAGCCGCGTACATACACGAACTGTACTACTGGTAGGGCGCGTACATACACATGCTGCACTATCGACAGGTCGCGTACCTGTTGACAGATTGATATCTGTTGAGGATTGTTGCCTCATCTCAGTTGGTGCTGAGGGTGTAAGCTGAGTCTTGCATTATAGAGCTGGTGCTCTTGTAGAGTTGTACTCTATTCAGTTGTTGCTTATAACCCAAGGATTGTAGTCCGTAATAAAAAGACAATTGTACATACATCTTGTGTTCTTTGTGTTCCTTGTGGTGATGACTTATTGATGATATATGTTGTTGATATATGTTCACATTTAATTGGTTATAAATGACAACAATAAGTAATGAGTAAATGGTAATTGCTAACTAATGAGTTTTGTGAAGGGGAAGTTTTGGGAAAAAGAGCCCTACACTGTTCACCCCCCCCTCTTAGTGTAGTTGGTGTGTCCAACACATTTAATTAAATTAAACTCATTTTATTACAAAAGTACATTCACTTACATAAAGTGAATCTCCTAAGATTCTAAGAGGCATTTAAGATGACTCCCACGCGTTGACACAAACCCATGTGAAAGTACCCTATCCGATGCTACCAAAAACATCAACACTCCTTCTTAGCGAGGAAGGTACTTCCACCTCCCGGAGGTGGCTTTGTCTTCGCTTTCGGATCTGCTACCATGGCTGCTTCCTCTGAAATTGAAGCTATCCTTGCCATCTCCCTCGGACCCGTCTTTGAAGACTGGTTGCCTATGGTTCTAGAATCCTTCTTCTTTTGAGCATCCTGCATGTTTATCTTGTACCATGACTTATTTTGGACAGACTTGGAAGGCTGCTCCTTCCCACATGAACCTGAAGGCTAACTCCCTCTGAGCATCTCAACCTTCGGAGCTACCTACTCCTTGTTCTCTACCACTCTCATTGATAGATGTGTCATCCCCTGATCTCTGGATGAAAGTCCTTCACCCATTTGAGATCCCCTTGAGTCATAGTCCTTCATGACCTAAGCACTTGAGCAAAAGTCCTTTGCTCCAAAGCGATGTAAGTACTGAAGCAAACTTGAGGCTGGCCATCGCCATCTGCCTCTTTAGCTGGTTGCTCGAACCTCTGCCTGAGGTTTCTCTGCCAGTTGCCTGAACCTTTGTCCACTGCCCAAACTTTGTTGTTCGCTGCTCGGACCTGCTGCTCGTTGTCCAGACCTTTGCCCGAGGTTGCCCAGGGCTGCCCGGTGACTTCTGCAGCTACCCAAGTCCTTCTGGGTGCTTCCCGACAACTTTCTAGGCCTGCCTAAAATTTTCGAGGATGCCTGGCCCCTGTGGCCCCTACTAGGTGACTTTGCGGCCCTCCTGTGTGCTGCTTGCTTTGTTGGTGGCTCTCTGAGCTAGTCGACGACTGGAGGCATAGCTCTACATGCGAGACTCTCCTTTTCCACGGTTGCAACCCCCCCATCAGTCAATTTCTTCTGCTCGGTGGATGGTTTGCTATAGTTCGTTGTCTCCTCCATCTGTCGTTCACCTTTGCAATAGGCTCGGACCTTGCTACCTCTGCCAGCTTAACCACCACAACGACTGACTCTTATATTGGCCCAACTTGTAGCTTAGCCCATACGATCCTCTGCGCCTACAGCTCAACACTCCTCTGCAACAATCACTTTGATTTTGACCTGATCTCCTTCAACTTGCAGACGACTCTTCCCTTGCCCGCGACTTTGCTACTCCTCACGTGGACCCTACACCCAGTTGCTGATCCTTAGCAATCGTGTGCTGGTTCCATTGCAAGTTTCGTGCGGCTGGCTCGTTGGCTTGCTGCTGCGGCGACCAACTGCTAATTTCTCTGTTGGCGATTTATCACTTAGCAGTCAGCCCGATCCCACAGCTACTCGACCACGCCACACCTTTGCAGCTCGATCCACCATTGAGATTCTTCTTCAACCGCCAATTTGTACGGCGACCATACGACTGTACGACCTATCTCTTTTTTTAATTATTTACCCCGCAGCTGCAAAACCTGAAACAAAAAATTTCCTTGTTGCTAATTAACTCAATCGCGGCAGTGCAAATCTGGTTTCCTCAGAGTCTTGGTTCTAATACCATGTTAAATTCTGTAAACCTAACACTCGACCATTAATTCGAAGCAAAGCACATTTACTGAATAATGTCACAGCTAGATTATTTAACCATTAAAATTCAGTGGAAGAAAAGTCAGAAACCAAAACACATTGCACAAGATATTCAGGTAAATACCCCTGGAAAATCCCTCGCAGGAAAATCAGATCTGTGATGATTTTATTAAATAAAATCAGGGCTCCCATTCTAGGGTAATGTCCCTTCTGAGGAAATACAACTACATCAAATAGCCTAGCCTATTACCCAAGATCAGTCCTTCAATCTTGTTGGCTGCTACTTCCCTTGATGCCCCCTTTGCACCCTTTCCTTGGCCCCTGCCCCTGCACCCTTGAATATTTACTCACTCTTTGTGTACCATCATTGTGTCTCCTCTCGCATAGGATGTCTTTTATAACCTTGAGTTTACCCTAAGTCCAAAACCCTAGATCTCCTAAAGTGATCTATGACTGAGATCTAATCTCGCGTTCACTTTATATCTAACGGCTAGGACTTAATTTAATTACTAATGTTAAATACTTAGGCATTTAATTAAATTAAACTCCTTTTATTACAAAAGTACATTCACTTACATAAAGTAAATCCCTAAGATTCTGAGAAGCATTTAGGACGACTCCCACGTGTTGACACAAACTTACGTGGAAGTACCCTATCCGATGCTACCAAAAACATTAACAAGCATCCTCTTGTCCTTGGGCATAGTGCACACATCCCAAGGAACCAAAGGAATATCTCTCTCACTACCATACTTACAACATAGGTAGATCTCAAGATCTACCCTAACCTCCTAAACTGAGCCCTATTAGGAAACCAACAAGAAGCATTATAGATGTGCGAAGCTTGCAAAATTCGTTCGACCACTGTCAATTTCCTAACAAAGGGGAGGTCCTTGTGTTGCCAAGCATGAAGCTTCCTCTGGAGACACCAAAGACACCTATGGAAACTAGTGATAAATCCATACCAAAAGGAATATCCAGATAACTAACAAATTAACAATCACTCCAGGCCAAATATATGACTACGTTGAGGGGATTCAATCAGGAGGAGAATCCAATCTTACCACTCGAAAATCCGTCTCACAGTCATTAACCATAACATTTGAAGCTAAGCAGAATGCCTCCAAACAAGCACGAGACACATCCATTGAACCCTTCTTAACACTAATTGAAAGGAACGAGTCATTAGCAAAATGATTGTTAACCATATCAGATTCAACGAGGAGCAAAATCCCCTCACTTGACACTGAAGATGAGTGGCCTCCAATAAATATCTCAAAGCATCAAGTGTCAAAACATATAAATATGGGGATGGGGGGCATCATTGTTGAACAAAGTGGCGCAACATAATTCGAGGGGGTAATGAATTATTAACAGATACAAAAGCTGATGCATTTGTGAATAGCGTGTGTTCACCATAGCCACACATGTAGGACCAAACCCCAAGCATGTAAGCATCTCAGTGATAAAAGTCCTACCCACTCGGTCATAATCTTTGTCGAAATCAAAGTTTGGAAAAAGAGATGGCTGGTTGATCTTGCAAGCCCATTCTAGGGCTTCCCATGTAGAAACCACAACATCCAAAATAAACTAGTCCTGCACAAACCTTGTCTACTCCTATCAAACAACCTTTCATGCCAATGCTCGAATCCTTAGAGCCACTGCCTTAGCCATGATCTTGTAAGCCACTTTGAGTAGAATAATTGGTTGCCTACACCGATTGGTATCCCTCGCTACATTTTGGGGGATGAGTTTGCTCAATTCCTAATTAGGGGATTTAGACAATTGACAAAAATTGAAGACCTCAACTGCCAAATAACAAAAGTCATCACCCATTGTGTCCCATATGGCCTTGTAGAATTCACAAGGAAGGTCATCTATACTTAGAGACTTGCCATTCTTCATAGAGTTGATGGCTATAAAAAATTCATCTTTCCAAAAATCCTTGTCTAACCTGTCCTTGTCACCAAGAGATACCTTGTGAGGAATAACCATATGACAAGCAACCCAAACTTACCTCTAACCTTAGTAGGAGAATCATCCACATGACGCAAATGAAGAACCCTGTTGGCTACCACTTTCCTTTTCAATAAGTTAAAATAGAATTGGAGCTCTCATCTCCCTCTTGAATCCACTGCAAACAGGACCAAACCCCAATACCCTTCGCAATATACTAATCCCCATTATGAATCACCATTTCCAACCGTGTAGCATCCTCCTGAAGGGCTACATCATGGATATCCTCTTCAAGGAAAATTTTCACCTCAAGTCCATGTCGAGCCTCTTACAACTCCTTTCGCCTCTTATGGGCCATCATCCGACCCCACCATAATAAATCTGATAGTGTGACAAACAACAACCTCCATCAAAGAATCCATCCCTGTCTACCCAAAGGTCTCAGCGAAAGGTTCCAAACCCATTGAACTAGGGCCCAAAAATCTGCTGACTCGAAATGAGACACGTTCTAGTTAAATAAAGTCTAAGGTGTCGAATCCACCGAATTNACAACAACCTCCATCAAAGAATCCATCCCTGTCTACCCAAAGGTCTCAGTGAAAGGTTCCAAACCCATTGAACTAGGGCCCAAAAATCTGCTGACTCGAAATGAGACACGTTCTAGTTAAATAAAGTCGTGTCGAATCCACTGAATTAACCACTGCAATGGGATTCTGAATAGGAAGATGATTAGACCCCGTTACATCCACCAACACCTCAATTGGACGAAGCCTACTATAAAATGAGATGACCTGCCTAGGGCCATATTTTTGGTTAAGTCTCGCTTGCACCCTGTCTCGTCCCTGGCAAAAATTGGTCCAAGTGAACCACCCATTATAATCATACTCCTTTTGTTTCCAATTGGGGTTAAACACTTGGAGGGTGGATTTACATCTTGACCAAGCTTGTCTCAACATCACTCATAACAACACTTGCACCACCACCTCGATCACCCTCCCACTTGACCATGTTAAAGTCCCCATCAACAATCCAGTTGACAATTGACAAAAGAGAGGCCATCCAATCCCAAACCCGACCACACTCTAAACTTGGGTTGGGAGCATATAGAACAAAAAATTCTAACAAACGGTCCTGAACCATTGGCGTGACCCAAACACATCTATCCTCAGGGTCTGATCCATGTGCTACCACAAAATTTTGCAAATAGGAACAAAGTGCGATCACAACACCCCTACTCCCCTTGCAATGATCAAAGGCTTAGAAGGGACCATTCCAATAATAATTCATTTGATATTGAAGCTCAAAACCTGTTGTATTAACCTCCTGAAAGAATACCACATCCGGTTGAAATCGTTGCAAGATACCACAAAAAATTGTTATCGACTAGGGATCGTCATCCCCTGTACATCCCTAAATATTAGAGAGAGCTTCATTCCAAAGGAAGATGGAACCCTAAACTACTAATCTTGTTATCCGTTTCAAACCCCTCTAAGGTTGGAGTGCGTTGATTAGATGAGTACACCATCACATTCCGATAAGACTTCACTTGCAGATTAGGGCCGAAGTCTCCGCCTAGCCTGTCCACATGATGTTAATAGGACAATCTCTCTTTTATTCACTTTGAGTAGTAAACATAGGATGAAACACAGTGAAATTGAATTTTTAAGCCTTTACAAGAATCTTTGCCTCCAATTTTGTTTAGTCCTTGAAGCTTTTTTTTCCTTGGAAATAAATCCCCAGGATGGGCCTCTCCCCTGTATCAAGGATGGTACCTAGTGTAAAGCGGGCGATGTAGACTTAGTGCACTTTATATTGTGGGAATTGAATTGGGGACTTTCACAGTGCGTTGGATTAAGGGAAATGTCCTAGCAATAGTGGCACCAATTGATTGAGCTAACCCTCGGGTCTAATTTTATTTAGTCCCTAATGATTTTTTTTTTTTTCTTTTTGACGTTTGCACAGTGGAAAGATTGAAATGAGCCAATGTAATGAACTAGTGTAAATTTTGATTCTCTGACAATGGGAAATCTTTGTCAATGCTTGATTTGGGTAAGGAGGTTTCTCAGATCGTTTTCTTTATTGTCTTCAGTCTTGATGGGACACAACATGAGCAATGACTATACCATCCATAATCATAGTTGGTACTTAGTTTTATTGCTTGGCAATGAAATGATGTCCTAGGTACTTTTGATCCACAATGTTTCTTTCATAGTGGTTCGTAAATTTTTTTGCTATAAGCCAACTATAATGAAAAAGTGGCCAAAGGCTGCATTGTGGACAAAATCCCAGATCAAAGAAGCTTTGAAAACTAAGTGACCAAAGGTCAGTTGGGAGTGTCCCCATAGTATCACCCCTAGTTGGGATCTGATACCAATGTAATGAACCAATTTGGTTCAAAAGTTGAATATCCAAAATAAATAGGACAACAATGAGTAATCCATAAGATATAATATATTCAATATATAAATTGATTTATGATTGACGGATAATTATACAATGAGCTTTGTGACGATATACTTTATAAGCATTGACTAGTCATGAAGGTGAAAGGTCGCGTCTCTTAATTTATTTAATTAACATTATTATTATTGCTATTATTATATAATGTTGTATATATTATATTCATTACATAATATTTAGAATCTCTTCCTATTTTTTTTGACAGAGTGGGAGTTGTGGGATGACCCAAAATTTTGGGATCTTTTCGATGCTTCTTCCATTAGTTTTTGGAAAGCTTGAATTGACTCTTCAAACCCAACATTCAAATTTGGTGTTTGGGATGGATTGAAGCCACCTCTTGAAGTTGCCATCTCCAAAAGGGAACCCCAAATCTCACCTTAAGTCTAGAATTCCTTCCCCAGAGAAAACCATGCTTTGCTCTTCTTTCACTGCTCCTCCTTTAAAAGCAATTAATAATTTTTAAATTGTGGAATTGAAGCAATTAATTAAATGACGGTCTTGTTCAGCTGGGGGACAGGGCAGGGGGAGTGGACCCACCATCTCCATTGGTTGCTAGAACTGTAATGGTGCTTTTGGTCTTCATCGGGTTCGCTTCGGGATGCAGTTGGGTCCCGCGACCTCCTTTTCCTCACAGAGACGCATGCGAGCCCCATGCAGACTCCACCCTCCATACATGGATATCATAGGCATGGTCTTATCAACATGAGGCCAGATCCCATCAGAGGATCTGGGGGGTTGCCTATCTTATACGGGATTCTCTCTAGAATAGGGTTACTATCTTGTCTGTGTTGATGTTTTGTAGCTTCGGGTAGGTATTCTCACATTAGCCTTGGTGTTGGGCATGTGAGAATCTTTGTTCAAACCCACATTGCATGTTCATTTTGTGAAAACCCTTTTGGATTGGAGTTGGGGCTCGGAATTGGTGTTGGGGGCTTGTGTTGGGGCTTCACACCCACATGTTTGAATAAACAATTCTAATTTAATGTTGAATTTAGAAGGGATTCCTAAACTCACTCATTAGATTCCTATAAAAGGAGAGGCAATGTGAAGGAGATCTCATTGTGACATTATGGAGTTAACATAGGTGAGTGAGTACTTGTGCTAAGGAGATTGGGGTGAAAATTTCAGCAAGGAAATTTCTGCACTTTGGCAAATCTGGCCTAGGGTTTCTTGGACTTTTTGTTTTTTCTGTTCTCAGCCAAGGAGGAAGGCCACACGTGTGAGAGGAGAGAGAAAGGAAGCTGCACGTGTGATAGGAAGGTACAAGGCGCATGTGTAAATCAGGCCACACGTGAACAAGTCGTACATCTGCACGTGTGGGAGAAAATAGTACGGATCAGGCCGCATGTATGACGGCCATACAACAACAGACAGGTTGGATATGTGAGGGTTTCTGGGTAGTTTACCAGACCATACAGGTTGACGTCAGCAGTCCGTATAGGTTGATGTCAGCAGGCTATACAACAGGGTTTGCAACAGATTTGTAAGTGGAAAATTTTTCGAGAAATTTTGCTGATTTGTATTTCTGTTGAGAGGAATGGTTTTTGTTCTCAGATTTGCTGATTTTGTGAATTTGCTAAGAGGGTTGGTTTTACCTTTAGAAATTTTGAATTTGAATAGTTTATAGAACAAAAAATTCAAATTGTGTCTCTTGTGCATGGATGGTTGGTCTTTGATCTTTATGTCTCCGTTGCAATTTTTTGTCATAATTTCAGCATAAAATTATTCAGTGATAACAACCCTAGGGTTTACTATTTGAGTCACGTGGAAGTAATTTTCAGATTTGAAATTAGATGCTTAAAAATTGACATGGTATTAGAGTTGAGGCTTTGAAGAGAGAGAGGGAATCATCTCTTGAGACACAGGTTGCTGCAGATTTTTTTGTTTTGTTCTGGGCAGGTCACAATGGTGAGCACTCTTAAGATTGAGGACAAGTTGGAAGGGGCAAAAAATTTCCGGGCTTGGAAGGCCAAGATTCTTCTTCTCTTGGAAGAGAATGATCTCAAAGAATATGTTGAGTCGGTGGTTTCAAGTTTTAATGATCCGCAGGAATTGGCAACTCATAAGAAGAAGTGAAGGCCAAGTGGGTGTTGATGGATTACGTGAAGGATCACCTGATTCTTCACATTTTCAAGAAGATGATAGCTAAGGATATGTATGATGCTTTGGTGGTCTTGTACCAAAACATTAATGTAAGTTGGAAGTTGATTTTGAGGCACCAACTCTGAGCTGTTGAGATGACCAGCTCAGACACAGTTGCTAGCTAACTCATGAGGATCACTCAGATTCGTGATCAACTTAGAACCATTGGTGAGGCAATTGATGACACAGAGTTGGTGAATGTGGCATTGAATGGTTTTTTCGGGTCATGAGTGTTGATATTATGGTAGCTGCGAGAGGTATTTACCTCCGCGTGTAAACCTGACGAGAATAGAATATTCCGGGAAGCAAGAAGAAACCTTAAATAATTGATTAAGAACCCTAGAAGACAAGTCGGCTCAAGAGAATGATTTGTATTAGGTTATTAGCCTCCAAGAGAAGAAGTCAGCTAAAGGAAATGTTATATACTAAGTAATTAGCACCCAGAATGAGAAGTCGGCCCAGGCAGTCTGGCAGAAACAGTATAAATATAGGAGGTCAGTCTTCATTATGGCCAGTATTCTCAGAACTGCAGAAGTACACTTGTGCGCACTGCAGTTGGCCAGTTTGTGCACAAGTCTTGGGAATAGCTGCTGCTGGCAGTTCTGCACTCTGCATTTTCGGTTTTTCTGGGTTGGACTCTCTGATCAGTTTCTGTTATTCTTGCTTGGTGCGCTATCCTTGGAGAGAGGTGCGCCACCTTTGTTTCGCTATTAAGCGTAGGGTTTGCTTTCGGAATCATTCTTTGTCAAGGTTAAGGTGCTTGGGGGTGGCTTCGACCTATTGTTGGGTGACAATATTGCTATATTGTCTATGGTTAAACGAGCACATCCATTACTTTCTAACAGGTTATGGGCCCACACTATCTTTGGATAGTCTAACCGCTGGAAGATAGATTGGGAGGATTTGCTCAGTTGCAGTTGAAGTTGTAGCTAGTTTCTGCTGCAGCAACGAAACCCTAACCGTCTCGTTGAGGCACCTTAAGTGAAGAGAATGACCAAATTTTTGGATAGACTAGTGCGCCCTAGCCTAGCGCATTTCCTGGTACTCTCAGCAAGCTAAAACGTCAAGTTTGAGTTTTTGGTCAAAATCAAGGATTGACCAAGTCAAAACAATTATGACTTATTCTATGAAGTCAGAAAACAAGTTAGAAGGGGCTTCTAACTTCAGAGCATGGAAGACAAGGATTGACCTCATCCTTGCCAAGAATAAAGTGTTGGATATCATGAAAGGAAAGATCGTGGAACCACAGTTCGAAGAAGGAAAAGAGAAGGAACCTCAGAACGTTGCAGTTATGGAGAAGTTCAAAGATAGTGACATCAATGCCACGAGTATCATAGTGGACTCTATAAAAGACCACTTGATACCGTACATCTCCCATCTTGACTCATCTAAGAAGATGTACGATGCCCTAACAAACCTCTTCTCAATCAGAAACATTGGACAAGTAATGAGTTTGAAGAATGAGCTCCGCGACATGAAAATGAATGATGATGACAACATAACATCATACTTTGTGAGAATCTCTCAATTAAGAGATCAACTACAAGCTATTGAAGAGATCATTTCAGAGAAGGAACTGGTAAATATAGTACTCAATGGTCTTCCCAAGACATGGGATGCATTTGCCGCAAGCATGAACACAAGGAAGGCGTATCCTACATTTGAAGAACTTTGGATGTGTTGTGCACAAGAAGAATCAAGGATCAATGCAAAAGAGAAACCCCAAAAGGAATACGATGATCAAACTTTCACAACAAGGTTCAAGAGTTTCAGGAATAAAAGGAAGTTTGGCTGCAGGAAGAAATCAAATCAAGAGAAAGATATGTCAAAAATACAATGCTTCAATTGTCGAAAATATTGTCACTACAAGAATCAATGTCCTGAGCTAAAGAAAAGGAAGGAAACACACGAAACATCAGTTGCCGAATAAAATGAACCTTCAAAGAAGATTAAGCAGGATAAAACAAACTTCTTCTTCTAAGACAAGGTAACTATACTCTTCATAGTTCTTGTACATATCATGTTTACATAGTTTCTGTACATATCTTGCATATCTATTTCTTAGAAGATAAGATGTTTAAAGAGAAACTATATCTATGGAAGAACAAACAAGATAAGGATTGCTATCACGATGACTACAAGACATACAATACACATGAAAGGATGAAGTACATCAACAACCCCTGGTAACAAT
>JASDQU010819823.1:15520-27840 GCA_032191745.1 Picea mariana
TCTCTTTATTTCTCTCTCCTTCCTTCCCATGCACAAAACTTGATTGACTAAAAACTTTCGTCGCAACCCATACAAATTTCCTCCCTTTTGGCTTGTCTTTCGTCTTTCTTGACTCACACTCTTCCCCTAGTTGATTGTACTCAACCCCCATGTTCCTAATAACTCTAGGATGTGATCACTCACAACCACCCTCGTACATGTATTCAATGATTGGCTTTGGGAACACTCAATAAAAAATCGAAAGGTTCATATACAATTAGCAAGTTTAGGAAAAAGGGTTAAATGAATATACATGGGTAATTCTCCCTTTGACCTCTCTTTATCATTATCCTAGACACTTCCCCCTCTTATGGACTAATTCATCCCCCATCTCTTGTCCATGTCCCCTTAGCAAATGGAATCACATTTTATTATTAAAATATAGAGATACAATTTGGAAATTACATCACTTGGTTGTAGCCACATATTATATCCACATAAGCCTTAATTAAACTGTAGATTTTAATGGAGATGTTACATTCCCCCTCCCCTACAATTTTCCACCATATATATATATATATTAAAATTTACATCACAATACTTAGAAATAAAAAATCCGCAATTTAACAACACTAACAATAGCTCCAACCAACAATCTCATGTTCCTCTCAACTCATCGACCCAAGGAATGCACCATTCATTTATCAGGATTGACCCAAGGGATGTACCATACGTTTATCAATGCTAACCCAATGAATGAGCCACTTGTTTATCAAGGTCCCCAACATAGTTGGCTAGGAATTTGAGATGTGGTTTTGGAATTCTAGCTTTCCAAAATGGAGTTTTGCATTCTGCCTTCTTCAAAATTGTCAAAATTTGGCAGGTACTCTTCCCACATGTTTTCTCCATTTTCACATGTAGCATCTTCAGGACTGTAGTAGGTCGATTAAACCTTTACCCTCCCTATGGATTTTGTTTTGAGCACCTTGACTTTCCAGTTTAGGATGCATACTGGTTCCACTCAGAAATCCCCTTCGTGCTCCACCTGGATCACATTCCAATCAATTATGTGGTTAGGATCAGGCACACAATTTTGTGATAATGTTACATGAAATACATTATTCACTCTTATGGATGCAGGAAATGTTATCATGTATGCAATTGTCCCTATCTTTTCTAATATTTCAAAAGGTCCACAATATCTCGCTACCAACTTCAGGAAATTTCCTAATCTTAGAAAACTTCTCTTTTCCTTCACTTTAAAAAACACATGTTCTCCCACTTTAAAATCTCTGAAAACTATGTTCTTGTCTGCATAAATTTTCTTCCTATCCCAGGAAACCTTTAAATTCTATTTTATCTTTTCCATCTGCTCTTCCATTTCCTTCAACAAATCTGTCCCAACAACTGTTATGTCTGCTCAATTATCCAAACTCACCGGAGTGTTACATTTTCTTCCATACAATGCTTCAAATGGAATCATTTTAAATGAGGCTTGATACCCATTATTGTAGGAAAATTCAACTAAAGGAAAATAATCTTCCCACTTTGATGGCTTATCCATTACATACATTCTAAGCATGTCCTCAATTATCCTATTAGTCCTTTTTGTTTTCCCATCTGACTCTGGATGATACATTGTACTGAGATTCAAATTTGTTCCAAAAACCTTGAACAAACCCTTCCAAAAATTGGACGTGAACTTTTGATCTCTATTTGAAACTATTTCTTAGGTACTCCATGTAGCCTAACAAATTCTTTATTGTATATATCTGCAATATTGGTTGCCCTGTGTGTAGTATTTACTGGAATACAATGTGTTTCTTTACTCAATTTATCCACCACCACCATGATGCTTCACTATTCTGGGAATCTTAGTAATAAAATCCAATGTAACTACTTCCCACTTCCATTCTGGAGTGGGCAATGGCTATAGAAAACCTTTTGGATGTATATGTTTTGTCTTCAGTTTTTTCCATTTTATACATCTGGCTATGTAATTAGCCACTTCTTTCTTCATTCTCGACCAAAAGTATTGGCTTATTACTACTGCAATTTTCTTCTAATATCCTGGGTGCCCGACATATGGCACATTGTGCATTTCCTTCAGAATTACATTTTTTAGCTCATTGGAATTCGATGCATATCATTTTCCCTTGTACATGAAAATTCCATCTTCTTTAAGTTCATAGAAATTAAATTTGTACTGAAAATTACCTTGCTGTAATGTTTATTTTATTTTCACATATTGCTGATTTGAATTTGTTGCTACAATAATTTGATCTTTCAAATCTGTCATGTACATGCCGATGGCTGCCACATGCACTTCATGAGCTCTCCTAATGAGTGCATCGACTACCTGATTTTCCTATCCTTTAATATGCTTAATTTCAAAGTCATATTCACTCAAAAATTCCAGCCATCTAATTTGTCTAGCATTTAGTGTTGGTTGTCCAAAGAAATGTTTCGGACCACAATGATTTGTTCTTAGTTCGTATTTATTACCCATAAAGTAATTCCTCCACATTTTTAACGCATGTACAATCATTGCTAACTCTAAGTCATATGTAGCATAATTCGTCTCATGCTCTTTTAATTTTCTGGACTCATAACATACCACATGGTCCCTTTCACTGAGAACTCCACCGAGTTCTTTCCTTGCATGCATCTGTGCACACAAAAAAATCTTCATTTGGATCTGCAATCTTCAATATTGGTACACTTTTCAATATTTCCTTCAACTATTGAAAACTCTCTTCACACTTGGAATTCCATTCAAATTCCACTCCCTTCTTTTGCAAAGAAGTGATTGGACTTACAATCCTTGAGAACCCTTTTATGAATCTTTGGTAATAGCTGGAAATACCCATGATTGATCTAGCCTCTATCACATTATTTTGTGTTGGCCATCCTCTAATGGCCTCTATCTTTTTAGGGTCAAATTCTATTTCTGGTGCTGAAATTATATGCCCCAAGTAGTGAATCTTATTTTGGTAAAAGATGCACTTACTTAGATCAACATATAATTTATGCTCTCTTAAAAATTCCAACACCATTCTTAAATGTTTCTCATGTTCCTCTTCTGATTTATAATAGACAAAGATATCATCTAAGAACACAATCAAAAACTTGTCCAGGTACTCCCTGAACACTCCATTCATCAGGAAAATAAAATTTGCCAGGGCATTTGATATCCCAAATGGCACTATCGTGAATTCATAATGCGCATATCTTGTTCTGAATGTTGTCTTGATGATGTATTCTTCCTTTATCCTTACTTGATGATATCCTGATCTCAAGTCAATCTTCAAAAATATTCTTGCACCTTTCATCTAGTCAAACAAATCATCAATTCTTGACAAATGATACTTATTCTTTATGGTGACCTTATTAAGATACCTGAAATCAATACAAAACCTTAAGGTTTCATCCTTCTTCTTCACAAAAAGAATCGGGGCTCCCCAAAGGTGATAGACTTGGGCGTATATACCCCTTCTTCAAAAATTATTCAAGTTGCAACTGCAACTCTTTTAGTTCTGGTGTACCCATTCTGTAAGGTGTCTTAGACACTAGGGAAACTCCTGGCACCAAATCAATTGAGAAATCAATGTCTTTTTTTGGTGTTAGTCCCAGAATTTCTCTAAACACATCTTCAAAATCTCTCAAAACTAGATAGTATTAAATTCTTGCCACTTTGTCTTTGATTTCCTCCTCCATATGGGCTACAAACATCTGACATCCTTTCCTAAATATCTTATTCAATTACATAGCTGAAATCTCTCTAATAGCTACAACTCTAGGACTTCCCTGAATCTTTCCTTGCTTCCTTTCCTCATCAAGACATGTGATTGTCTTGTTGTAATAGTCTAGGACAACATGATGTTTATCCAACCAATCCATACCAATTAGACAAACATATGAACCCAATGGTATGATGTTTACATCCACCTTTGTATTGAGTCCATTCATGTCTATCGAACAATATTTAACCAACTCATTGGATTTCCTCTTAGCTCCCTTGACTAATTGAACTAACCAAGATTTCTATGCTTATTTGCAAGTGATATATTTCAACAATGTTATCATTATGTAACTATGGCTAGCTCCATAATCAATAAAAATTTTTATGGGTTCATTATTGATCTTACCTTCCACTTCAATCATGGGGGATTGATACTCTATCTGCTTGTTGTCCAAAGATGCATAAATACTTGGCATTCTTCCTCCCATGTCTTCCACTATTTTAGCCTCTTGAATGTTGTGAACAATTCGCATCCTTTCTCCTTTGTGAGGGCAATCCCTATATATATTATTTTCCTCACATTCCCAACATTGCACCGACTGTTGCCTTGTCCTTTTTCCAAATGAATATGCAGTCTTGTGTTCATTTTGTGTGACTTGACCATGCTGATTCACTTGGAAATTATTCATGAAAATGGGTGGCTTAAAACCCTTCTGCCTTTGATCCTTCTTATCCTTCATCTTTTCATTCCACCCTTTTTGGAAAAATAGTCTTCCTTTGCTCTGTTCATACAAATTCCTTTCTCTCCTTATGGTTTCCTCCAAGGTTTTGGGGTTATAATATTGAATCTTATCACTGTAAAAAGAGGGTAAATCACTTAGAAACATTTGTATTTTGACTTTCTCATCCTTGATGAAGTCAACATACTTCAATAATTCAAAGAACCACTTCTCATATTCCTTCATTGTCATGGTTCCCAACTTGAGTTCAAAGAACTCTTTAATATTTCTTTCATAGTAATGCTCAGACAAATATTTCTCTTGGAAATATCCCTTGAAATTCCTCCATGAGATCATTTTCTCATTAATGTTCTTGGTTTTCTTAAGTTGATCCCAACAGATGGTTTCCTTCCCTTGCAAGTGGTAGGTGGAAATTATAGCTTCCACCCAGGATGTGTAATCATGTAGCTGGAAATATTTCTTTATTTCCAATAGCCAGTGTTATGGGATTAATCGGTAAATGTGGATATAAACATATCTCCCTAGATCCACCTAGATACAGAACAAAAGATGATGCTTTCCCTAAGCTCTAACTATTGAGTTTACTAGTTAACAAGAGATAAACAACATACCGTTTAAATGTCGTTTCCTCTTGCCATTGTCATCCTAGCTCCACTCTGGTGCTCCTATGATATTGAATATGCAAGGGAACACAAGACAACAAAAGTGAAAGCAATCCAATATACTCAACAAGAACTTATGCACGTGATCAAGGAATCATACAATAAAACAAGAAATTTTTTATGGGAAATAAACATATCACTGTATTATATTGAAGTGAAAGTGGAGATTACAACCTAAGCCTTGATGTCGTAAGGTCCCCTTTTGATGACCCTTTGCTCCAACACACACACTTTCTCCAATATTGAATGAAGAAGATCCACAATAACTTGATGAACTGAAATGAGGCTCTCAAGCATGCTTTAATGCATAATTATCCATACAATGTTAGCCTATTCTACCTTTATCAACCTTATCCTTTTCCATGAGAGATCCTTCCTTATATAATGTGAATGAGAGATGGTTGAGGAGATTAGGATGATCCCACCAAATCAAAGAAACGAGTAAGATACAAACTGTTTGAAGGCCACCTCATCTTCTAGAAGATCCCCTTCTAGAACATTCGTGGAACTTGACCTTTTCTTAGCTTTTGACATTGTCACACCCTAGGCATAGTGCAAACTGTAGAGATGTCGTAGCCTAACTTTATAGCGGAGGGTGACGATTAGGAATCGTCGCACCCTATGTATAGTGCAGCCTGCAATGACCCTCCTTAATAGGGTTTTTGAGAAGAGAAAGCCAATCACTTTTCCTCATGGAGAAAGGCTATTTTTGGGAAAATGAACACATGTTGTCAATGGATCACTAGGGTGACCAAAATAATGTGTATCAGAATTCCCCCCAAAGTATGAAGCTGGAACTCATGACAACTGAAATAATTTGTAGAATGTGCGTGTCCGAAACAAGGAGTGCATCGATTGGGAAACTACAAATAATCAAGCCTATGCACAGTAATATACCATTGTCCGAGGTAGGAATTCCCATAATTAGATTACAAAATTTCAATTGAGTCATGGCCACTAAATATATATTGTGGATCCATTTCATTGTGAATCTACATAGCCACCCATAATACATTGTGGATCTACACTCTAAATAATTCAAATTCAGACATAAAGCGACATACAAGGTGGATCTATGTGTCAATACAAATCATGAATAAAACATCGCAACCTGGACTATAATGATGAGATCTAGGGTCTTCAATTCCATGGTCTCTAAGTATGAATCTAGCCATGTGATTATAGGTGCTGAAGTCGAACATGGTAGAAACCACTTGATTACCGGTAATTAATGAATATCGTTAACAAGTGCGAGGGAAATCACCATTGATGTCAATGACTCCCAAGGTACCCCAGTACAATCCAACGAATGTGAATAAATGAGTTGAAGTTGAACACTTTATGGAATCTCCCAATAAGGGGTCAATGATGTGAACCCACTGTTGAAAGCGAAGAAACCTACCATTGAGGTATGCAGGCTCTAAGGTACTATATGATTTCTAAGTCTTGTTCCTGGATAATGAGTTGAAGTTGACAGGAAAGGACTCGTCACATGAGGGCCTTGATGTTTTTTTTTTTACCGAAACGGTTATAGATTATATTAAAGGGGTGGCAAGGCCACAGATTTGGTTACAAAATGGACCCGAATTTCTTCGGGCCTGATTTCCTAAGACCATTCTACTTTGATAACTATAACTTGTAAGCTAAACTAGATCCTATACTGCTTAACATACTGATTATTTAAAGCATTGGCTACAGTACTAAATGGCAAATGCTAGACTGATCCTGCTGATAGACTTCTTACAGAGAGGGATTACTTTTTGGAATCTTGGTTCCAGTTGCTATTCAACTGAGCCATCTTGGCTTCCAACTGATCCATTCTTTCATCAAATTCCTGTTATGGATTTTCAGCTCCTTATGGAGTTTGTCCAACTCCTCCGCGAATCCAATTTTGGTGGTGGTAATATCAGCTTCGAGCTGCTCCAACCTGCGCCCAGCCTCCGTGTCCAAGTTCTCTAAGAAGTCCAATTGATTCTGGAGTAGCTGCTTCAAATTCTCTAGGGATTTATCCATTTCTTTCAGTCGCTCCTCCATGCTTAGCTTCCCTGTCGAAGAAGAAGCCATTTCCCTTCGTCCTCTTACCTCGCACGTCCTGCCTTTCTCACTCTGATGCTTCACGCTCTCTCTGTCTCTAATCGGCTTGCAGATCTCAGCTTGAACTTGAATGAGGGGGCAAAGGTCGCCCTTTATTTCTTCTGCGTGCATTCTCATAATTGCAGTTGGATTTACTGGATTTCTGGGCAGGGGCCGCACGGATCTCTTGTCTCCCCCAAATCTGAAGCACCATTCCTCATGGTACTGAGCCACTTCTTCCAGCCAACCAGAACCTCTGCCCACTCTGATCTTTGAGATTCGCTCGATTCCCCTGTTGCTGCCAGAGCTTGCATTTGAGAGTGTGCAAGAGGACGGTGTGAGTTCATGGGAGCTCCACATTGTTCATCATTTCATTGACTGACAATACCCCCACCTCCAACAATGTGCCTTTGTTGGCTTCCTTATCAGTTATTCCATTGAGATCCCTTAACACATGAAAGAATTGATGAGAATTAAAATTCCTTAGGAGGAGGCGAATTTTGTCTAGAAGATTATTGAGCTTAGTACTTTGGGTTGTGGAGTGATTGATCATGGCCTGTATAATTATTCTGGAATCACCGATGATTGACAAGTTCTGGATTCTGAGTTTGGTTGCTTGGTGCAGACCTTGCCAGAGAGCCATTGCCTCAGCTCTGTTGTTGGACTCTATGCCTATCCCGATAGCGAAGTGTGTTTCTTTGACCCCTGTGAGATTTTCAATTATGCCCCCTCCCCCAGCCTGGCCTGGATTTCCCTTCGAGGCCCCATCAAAGAAGAGAATAGGCATTTTTATTTCACTTTTCCACTTTGCAAGTTCCTTTTTTCTTTTCCTGATCTCCCAACCTTCTTGGATTGGATCACTTCCCTTTCTGGTCTCTAAACCTTGTATTTTGAACTGGGCTATCCATCTCTCCTCTTCTTCGTCCATCTTGTGAAGCTTGATTATAGAGCATAGATGAGAAACTGATTCTCCCAACAGAGCTTGAATTTTAGTGATGACTCTGTCTTCACTCATTTTGCTTTCTCTGAAAATTCTGTGGTTTCTCTCTAACCAGAGGTTCCATAGGACAAACTTTGGGAGCATTCCCCATATCAAGAGAGCTTGGTTTCTCCTCTTGACAACAAAGGGGTACAAGGATTCCCATTGAAGGAGGAGACTTATCACATCAGGGGGAAAATTGGCTGCAAGTTGGGAGCCTGCTACCTTCGTCCAGACTTCTTTTGAATAACTGCAGTTTAAGAGAAGATGGTCAGTGGTTTCTTCCTCATGAAGGCAGAGGGGGCACCTGAAGGGTCCTTCCCAGCCCCTTCTTCTGAGGTTCTCCCCTGTTTGGATACTCTTGTGCGCCAGGGTCCAAATAAAGAGGTCGATTTTTGGGAGGGAGTGATGTTGCCAGATTGCTTTCCAAAGTGCCAGATTAGGCTTAGCAGTGGGGATGGTGTTGAAGAGTTAGTAGCCCTCTGCTGTGGTGTAAGCCTGGGTGTTCTTTCCCCATCCTCTTTCATCTTTACCTTTATTTTTTAGGGGGGATTTCCCTTGAAGACTCCTCTTAAGGTCACCCCATTGAATATCTAGAGTTGCTGGTCTGTTTGGGACTTCCCACCCTTGCCAGGGATGAGGCCTATCTCCCCCCCAAACTGAAATGTCGGAGAGCATTAAAATATTTTGACTGTCCATCCAGGCTTTGAGGCAATGTAGGTCCTGTCGATGCTCTAGCGGTGGGTTTCCCATTATTGAGTCTGTCCAGATTTTTATTTTCTTACCATTTTTCGGCACCCAAGTTAGATGAGGGCTGAAGTGAGGAAGCGCCTTTTTGCACATTGCAAAGATAGGGGAGATTTTCAAATCCTTGCAAGGGAGTTCTAAGCTTATGTCCCGAGACCCTCGAAAGTATTTCCTCCAAAGTGCGAGTTTACTCCAAGAGGGTTTGCCAGTGATCATCTTCCAGAGGAGCTTTGTCCCTAAGGCCAGATTTTGGATTCTTGTTTTTTTAAAATTGAGACCCCCTTCTAGGAAGGGCTTTATGGTTTTTTCCCAGCTAATCAAGTGCAACTTCTTCCTTACTTGCCTTCCTCCTTCCCACAAGAAGCGTCTCTGGAAAGCTTCGATTTTTTGGTTGACTGTGGCAGGAGCTAACAACAACGAGCATTGATAGATAGGGATACTAGACACCACAACCTTTATCAGGACTGCCTTCCCTGCTAAGTTTAACCAGTTTTCCCCCAAAGAGGTGAATTTATTCTTGAGTTTTTCTACAAGATGGTTCCAGTGAGAGGTTCTAGGTGCAGACTTAAAGATTGGGACTCCCAGGTACTTGAAGGCCTCCCAATTTGTATGCCCCTCCATCCCTAGGACTCTTGTTATTCTCACCATTTCATTTGGAGTGATGTTCCAGCCATAAATGTTACTCTTGGTCTGATTTATTTCACTGCCGGAGGCTGCTGCATAGGCGTCCAGTTCTTCCTTAAACTTTTTTGCTATTATTGGGCTTGCTCCTCCCAACAGCAGCGTGTCATCCACGAATTGTGCATGGTTGATGTCTTTCACCCCTTGCACTATTCTTAATCCATGGAGATCTTTGTGGGTTTGGGAGTTTTCCAGTTGATAGCTGAGGACTGATGCTTGAATTGCATAGAGCAAGGGCGAAAGTGGACATCCTTTCCTTAGGCCCCTGGAGGCTTTGAAGAAATCTGTTACTTTCCCATTCACTAGTGGGGCTATCCATGGAGATCCGATGCAGGCTTTTATCCAACTTATAAATTTTGAGTCAAACCTGAACTTCCTCATGACTTCAAATTAAAATTCATGTCTAACTTTATCAAATGCATTAGCGAGGTCCAGTTTTATCGCCATACCTTTTTCTATCCTGTGGAGACTGGAGTGAATCGCTTCTTGAACCAGGATGATGTTATCGACGATATGCCTCCCTTGGAAAAAGCTGCCTTGGTTTTCAGGAATGATGAGAGGGAGAAACGCCTTGAGACGATTGGCTATTACTTTGGTGAGTATTTTATAGCTTGTATTGCATAAGGAGATTGGTCTGAAGCGGTTGAAGGAAATCACTCCTTTTTCTTTCGGGATGAGTGCTAGAAAAGAAGAGTTGGTGCTTCCTCTTAGCTTACTGGTCTGCTATGACTTCTGAATCATTTTAGTTAAATCCTTTTTAATTATATTCCAACACTGCTGATAGAATCTGGCAGTGAACCTGTCCAGTCCTGGGGCCTTGTCTGGGTTCATTTGATCAAGGGCCTCCTTTATCTCTTGTTGCGTTACCTCCCTTGTCAGTTTTCTATTGGCATCCTCATTTATTAACTTTGGGATAACCGTGAGAGCGTACCTCTGCTGGTCCATTGTCGTGCCTTTTGGTTCTATGTATAGTTTCTCAAAATCTTCATATGCTGCTTGTTTAATACCCTCTAGGTCTTCAATTATTTTGTTCTGGACTTGGACTTCTGTCACTGGCTTGTATTGTTTTCTTGCTTCCGCTTGTTTGTGAAAGTAGGCTGTGTTACGGTCTCCCTCTTTCAGCCATAAGCTTCTTGACTTCTGCCTCCAATAGCTTTCCTCCTCTCTGCAGGCTTTGTGCCATTTCCTTTGAAGGTTGTCCTCCTGTTGCAAGATTGTAGGGGTGATATCCTACTGTTCCATCTCCATCTGATGGGCCTCGAGCTGGGCTTGGGCTGCCTGGTGCACTACCATTGGGATTGGTTGGCTCTTTGCCCAAAGCTTTAGAGCATTTTTTAGTCTTTTAATTTTTTCCTCCCACACATAAAAAACTAAGCCTTGAACTGTGGTGGCCCAGATTTTTGTAACTAGATCCATGAAGTCTTTGTCATTTATCCAACTTGGGCTGAATCTGAAGCGGATGGGCCCTCTGACTTGGTCTTTTTAAATCTCTAGTCTAACCGGCTTGTGATCAGAAACACTGTGGGGTAGAATTTCTGCTTTTGCTTCGAGTCCTAGTAGCAGAAGGGAGCTTTGTACTAGGAATCTGTCTAGTCTGGCAGCGATGTGTCCAGGACCGATCCTCTTATTGGTCCATGTGTAACGTCCTTTGGCTGGTTTAATATCTAGTAGATCCCAGGCTTGAGGCTAAGTCCTCTACCGATTCTCTGGTCGGGTCTCTTACTATGGAGCCTCCTCTTTTCTCTTCCTGGGCTAAAGTTACATTTAGATCCCCACCAAGGATGATATTGGTGAGATTATTTTGCTGGAGGTAGTTCTGTAAGGACTCCCAACATTGCTTTTTTTCCCCCAAATGCTGTGGAACATAAATATTAAAGACACTTACCTGGCAACCTGAGTCTTTGTGGAGAAATTTGGTGTGAATCCAGTGCATGCAGGTGTCAGAGCTGAGCATGTCTATTTTAGAGGCATTCCACAGTGTGCAGAGTCCTCCTGAGGTGCCTCTTGCGTTTCCAGCAACTCCGAGGCTTCCTTTCCAAACGTTCAACAAGGTTTTGAGCGCATCTTGCTGGCTCATTTTTGTCTCCTGGAGCAATAGGATACTTGCTTTCGAAGTTTTGATTATATCCTTAATCGCTTCTTCCTTCCTTTTGCTGCCCAGTCCCCTACAGTTCCAGGAGTTTATGATCATTATAAACCATGAGGGGAGGGATGGCCTCCTTGGGAGGCTTTGGCTTGCTTCCGTGTGTGACGAACGGTAATCAACTGCTTGATGGTGGGTTGCAATCTGTTGAGTACATCTTTGTAGGTTTCCTGGTCCCTCTCAGCTTTTTTTGTTTTTCGGCCTCTTCCCATTTTATTCGGGGTGGCCCAGACCTCGTTTTCTTCGTCTGAGGCGTTGCCTATAGAGATCTCCCCTTCCTCTATGTTCTGACTGCCTTCCTACTGCTGGGGGGGGTTATTTTGCACCCCTTCTTCTTCTGCTGGCTTGTTTCCCTTGTCTTCAGGATTCTGGTCTTCCTTTTCTCCCTCTTAGACTTCTTTACTTGGAGCTTGTTCCCTGTCCTCCGCTTCTTTCTCTAGGATACTGAAGTTGTTCTCCGTTTCTTTGGTTCCTGAGGCTTTGGCTTTCGGTGGGTCTGTCTGATCATTTCTTTGGCCTCTCGCTTTGGATCTCCCTTCCAGGCCTGTTGCAGCCTTGTTCCCCTTCTTTATCA
>JASDQU010819823.1:38409-51403 GCA_032191745.1 Picea mariana
CACTCACGTGCTAACCACTATGTTATCACTGAAATTTCATTCGCAAATGGTTACAGAAATCCAACATCTTCAAACAGTCATGAAGTCACCCATGGACACAAATTACCACAAAAGCATTTCCAAAAGGTCTAAAACTATACAACCAGTGATAAAATTAAGGTGTGATATGAATACATAGGGCGCGCGTGCACATGCACAAACCAGAAATGCACGAAAAGCGCACATGTGCACGATGCACGACTGTGGTCGCTAAAAGTTGCACACACCTGAGAATGACGCATTTATGAGATTGGTTGGCCTCCCACCCACTTCTGGTTCAGCTTCCAAGTTGATTTGACATCCAAATCATGGCTAGATCCGACTAGGTGGTTGGTCAAAGACCTAAAAATGCCCTAAACAACCCCTTTTCACACTAAAAGATGGTTGCACAATACCTCAAAGTGGTGCTATAAAACAAGGCCATGGGTGCACTACATTTTCAAGGAATTCATTTGCAAGGTTATGCTGCTACTATTCTCTTGGGGAATCCTCTTTTCTCATCAAGAG
Source organism: Picea mariana (assembly GCA_032191745.1). NCBI lineage: Eukaryota > Viridiplantae > Streptophyta > Pinopsida > Pinales > Pinaceae > Picea > Picea mariana. The sequence continues at coordinate 38,956 of JASDQU010819823.1, forward strand.
CATACTAGCATCATTACATTTGGGCAATCCATCTCACCTCTTGAGTGGATTAGCGGATTCTTTCACCATTTCTTTCAAAGTTGTAAGAAGAGCTTAGTTTTTTATGTTTCTTTTTCTAACCCTTTCCTTTACTGCTGTTTTGCTTAGCTAACCCAACTAAGCTTGTAAGCACCTCTATTTTGCTCATTTAGGTGACAAAAGAGGCGCAACAGATTGACGACTCCATTGGGGAAAGGTATCCATTTCCTACCCCATTTGGGTTTTTCTAGCTCTTCTTTTGGTTTATTTAACCTATAGGTACCATAACTGGCCCAAGCTGACCTGCAAAACACCCAATTCAAAGTTGAATTGAGAGAATTCCATCCGAAATTTTATTCACAGCCATGTGCCAGGTGTGCGCGGGTTTATTGGCCCACAGTCGCGCATCGTGCGCCAAAATTACTGTGTTGTTTAGCACCCTCTGCGCACCTGCACCCAAAAGTCTTTTTTGGTTTTCGCACAGGTTCTCAATGCACCTCTGTCTACTCTGAGACCCGCGCACCTGTGCAGAAAAATACACATTGTAAGCTTGTTTGCGATTTGGGGAAGGCCCCTAGCCTTCTTAAAAATGATTTCATGCATGTTGTAATCTGCACTACACTTAGTTCCCTCTCCATATAAAGGGATTAGTCAAAACACATAGGCACTTAGGGGGTTTAAAATCATTATTTCCTCTTTTGCTTTCATTTTTCCACATGGATGGCTTGATTTGACTAAAAGTATAAGTTGGAATCATTTGTAATCACATAAAACTTGCATTGGGACCAGAAGATGGATAACAATCGTTTAGTATGCTCTTCTCTCGCGCTTCAAAGCAACCTTGAGAATTAGAAAAAGGTTGTAGGATAATTTCATCTCCCTTAAAAAAAAAAACTAAAACCTTTAGGAGAGGACAACAACCCCCTCGGGACTCCTCTTAGTTTATTTTTCAAACACATCTCAAGATTGTAATGGGCCCGTACATGCCCACATGCTACAAAGATAGGATAGTGTTGTAATAAGCCTATACATGCCCACATGATCACAATCTAGGATAGTTTCAAAGCTTTCTTAGATTAAATCACAATAGGGAGTTAAATGAATAGTAAAGGACTCACATGTCCACATGCTAGTTTCCTAGGGACTTTTGAATTACGCAAGGTTGTACCAAAGACATTTAGTTAATTAGGTAATCAACACTTGTAAGGACCAAGTGAAGTCCACATGCAGCAAGGTGACACCTAATTCATTAAAACATTGGCACACTTTCACTCATTCACACACAAAAGTCACTTATCACTCACATAGTTTTCATCTTGAAACGTGGAGGTCAAAGTAAGTTTCCTCCAAAGGGATTCTGAAACATCCCACCCTTTTCTTAATGAAACTATCCACTCCCATTTAATTTCAACGAGATTGGCTCACACCCCCAGTCTCTCAAACAAACCACATCTAAATTTTTTCTAAAAACTCACTAAATTTTCCTTTACAGGAGGTGCCAAAATAAATGTTTTAGTCTAGGTAGGATTTCGGGGATAGGCATCCAAATAACTCCCCATTATCTGGTTCTCACATTGTCAAAAAAATAGAATTTGTCAAATAGGGAACTGTAAATCCTCCAAGTCAAGTGTTCCTAACACCATAAGGCAGGGAGATACCCGTGAAGGGTTGAAGGCTGAGGTCCAGTTGTTTTGTGTGTCCCCCCTTGAGGTACCTACCTCTTGGACGGGATCCAGCCCGTGACCCATTTCTTAGGCCGAAAATCTAAATGCCGCACTTTGACCGAGGTACCTAGTGACCAAATTTTAGGACATCTACCCAGGTCGAAATTATGGGCTACAATTGCACCTTGATTGGATTTTGTGTGGCTATTGAGAAATATTGCCAACTCTTTCGGGATATGCCCCCTTTACCCCTCATTATAACTGATTACTTCATCCTTCATTAGTTTCTCTTCCGGTGACTTAAGACCCCACTGTTGAGTACTATTGGAAGGTCCATTGCTATTTGAGAGGAAGGACGTTACATATTTGAGGACATGAGCATTTGTTTTCTTTGATCCCACACGTGGACAAAACCCACTTATCCACATATATGCTTCTTTTTCAAAATGCTTTATGTATGATGCACTTCTGATTACATTTGATTTAGATATATATCGTGTAAAGTTCAAAAATTGCAGCAAATGGTATTGTTTATTTATTGCTCTCACCACCATCTACACACATCCACTCAGCTAGTCGGACATCATAGGGGACCCACAAAACCCTCATCGTTCTAGATGCTTACTGAACCTCCCTCCTATTTTAGGGGGAGATCCTAGTCTTGCCAACTCATTGGCTCCACCTTCTCACACCACTGTGAGTGCCACTATCTTAGGATAAGCTTTGCTTGGTTCCACCTTACTTGGGTCCAATTCCCAAGGTCCACCATCCACTCGCTCTCCTTTACACGAAAGCGGGGGGACAACTTCCTCTTAAGGGGGAAGTACCAACCCACCTAGCCCCCCTCAAGGGTCACGTTCACATAACACTCACACCATGGATGGAACTAATCCTCCGCCACCACTCTAGATGCCATATTTGGCCTCTCTTAACATACCATATCTAAGAAAATTCACAAATGATCCTATATTGCATGACCCCACATGGACCGCAATGCCCACCAAAATACCTTCAGATATCCCCAAGTTTGAAGGAAAGGCAGAGGATGACCCTGCCAACCATGTCATGACTTTCCACTTATGGTGCTCTTCCAACAACATTATGGATGATTCCATTCGACTACGATTATTTCAACACACACTCACTGGCCCATCAGCCAAATGGTATGTAAACAAAAAATCAGGGTCCCATGCGACTTTCGAGTCCTTGGTCAAAGCATTTTTGACCTTCTTCCAATTACCATTCCTCCATGACAATGGTCTTGAACTACTCTCTAATTTTAAACAAACCTCAACCACACATATCACTGATCACATTCACAAGTGGCATCGACGATGCAGTTTGTGCAAAGCTGAAACCACCAAACAACAGTGTCTTGACTGGTTTCTCAGATCACTTGTCTCTCTCCTCGATAAAGATGTAGCTTCCACTTTCCCTCAATCAGAAGAAGAAGCCATCAGTAAGGCTCAACAATACGAGCTCATCTATTCACAATCAGGGTACTTGTACAATATTTCCTGACCTCCCAAAACCCGTGCCATTCGGCCAAGACAAACCTGAGATGTCTCACTCAGCAGATGGATTGATTGGTAATACCATGCACCACAGTCCACAACCCCAACAACCACCAATGTATGGCACATCTCAATATCCGTCAGCATATGGAGGAACCCCTTATTATCCCCCACCCCCTTATCAACAACCATACCTTGTTTCCCTTCCTCCACCCATCAGTGGGCCATCGCCGACACCCACAATACACCCACCAATCCAAACAAGTTCTGGTACTCCCTCTACCTCAACTTATACTCTAAGTACTAGCGAAAGCGCCACACCTTCCTATGTACCTTACGGATCATTACCCCCACAGAATCCATACTTTCCATTCCCCGGTCCTCCACATCCCATGGCTCCCCCACACCCTCATGCTGGGGTGAATTTTGTTCAACCCTCTCCCCTTCAACAATATCAAAATTTTGAACAGATGAATACGGGAAATCTAACCCATCAGTCGAATAATGCCAAAAATAAAGGAAAAAATAGGAACAATAGCAACCCAGGTCGAGGAAGGAATCACCCCCAACAGAACCAACCTACTGGGGGCAACTAGAATCAAGGGAATCAGAACCCCCACGGGGGAAATAACAATAGGCGTCAAGGGAAAAATAACAATAATCTTCGAACCAACTTCCCTTGTTCCCTTTACGGTGAGTTCGGTCATTATACTCATCATTTCCCCCAAATCGCTGATTTTAAACAGATGAAAGACTCAGGAAGTGTACCACATCCTCCAGCACCGCCTGCCCCTTAGCAGGCCCCGCAACAATACGTCCAACAACCTCCCCTAGCCATGTTGCAGAATCCCATTCTGCACTAGGGTGTGATGAACACCCAACAGGATATGCAGCCTACCCCACCATAGTTGGGACAATATCTCAACCCAAAAAATCCCGCAGATCGCACTATCCTACTCACTAGTGAGGAGGAAGTCCTTCTACAAACACATAGTCGTCAATACTGTGCACCCACTGAGTCTCTTCCCATTCTCCTAGAAACAATCCCAGCACCAACATGAGCCCCATTGGTAATTCCTCTCCCTAACATGGACAAACCTCTTCGCATCCCTCGCATCCCATTGCACAGGAATGTCCACAACCCGCAGGCTAGGGCGGCTAATAATTACAGTTTGGTCGATGAATTAGCATAGTCCCCAACTACCATGTCAATCTTAGAAGTACTTCAAACTGGTCCCACTCAATGAAAATCATTACTTTCTTCCTTGGGGGTAGTAGATCCCGCAGATAGCCAACTCATCACATTTGACCTCGACAGTGGAGAACCTCGCCTCCCCACTCTCATCGCTTTTCAAATCCCCATGAAAATTCAAAACATTACAGTTCATTGGTGCATCATCGATGAAGGCGCATCCACATGCATCATGTCCAAGTCTGTATGGCAGAAACTTGGTTCCGCCGAACTCATACCATCTACCATTACCTTAAGAGCTTATGATAGATGACCATCTTCTCCTAAAGGGCTCTTCCAAAATGTCCCTATAGAACTCAGGGGCAAGACTATTCTTATTAACATTGAAGTTATCGATGCCCCACTCGTTTACAATATCTTGTTTGGTTGTAGCTACATGTAAGCAATGAAGGCAGTTGCCTCTTCTGTCTTTCGAACCATGATGTTCCCCCATAACGGGAAGATCATTACCATTGACCAAGTTTCACATTATGAGCCTAACCCTTCTGCCAACATCAATAAAATTCTCCCCCTTGTCCACACTAATCCTGTAGCATACCCACTCATCGAAATGGGGCCCAGAATTTTCAAAGACCCATCATATTTAGTAACTTACTATGGTGCACCACTGCTCCTTCCTCCTTCCAATCAAGTATGTTTCATATCATCTAAAGGAACTGACAGTGAGGATACCCTCCCTCCCAGGGAGGCTTCTCTTATATCTGACGTCCCACTAGTTGCAGAGCTCCTCCCTCACGAGCCTCCTGCAAACTTGTCGACTCCACCAGTTCACAATTTCACCTCTCCCCAAGGCCATATCCCAGTTTTGGAAACAGTTCCCCAAGCCATTACTCAAATCCCCTTCTTTTACCCTCCACTAGGCGTACAAGCTTTCCAAGTAGCCGCAACGCTTACTCTCCCTAATATGGTGTTGACAATCCCAGTTTAGTATTTACATCCACCAGAGATGGTTCCTCAACCATCCCTTCCCCCCCAAACAGAAGGAATCCCAATGACGATTCCCATACTCACTCCCACCATACCCTCTACACGCCCACTCACTAACCTCCCTGCCACTGCTGGGGGCAGGCAAAAGAAGATGGAACCCACCGCTCCACTTCCCCCACACGTCCAACCTCCTTGCGTGCTATGTGAGAAAGATGAACACCTAACTAACAAATGCCCATCTCTACCCGAGTTACATAACCTAATTCAACTCAATCAAACACCATCATTGTTCATCACTATAGCAAGTACTGCCACTACCTCCCCTAATGCAAGTAGCAAAGGGCTGTAAACCAAATTCGCTTGTGCCATATGTTTGGAATATGGCCATTATACACAACATTTCCCAGCACTACCTCAATTCCGGCAGACATTAGTCGTAGTATGCCAAAGCTTCCAGCACGAACCCAGTCCAGCTACATCATCCCCACCAAACATCACTGAAATCCACTATGTTATGACTTCAGTCAACAAACCCATGAGGTTCCCTTGCTCTCTATGTGAATCCTTAGATCATTTTACATATCAATGTCCTATGATCATTGAATATAGGCAACGCCAAATGACCCTGATTCAAACCCCTGTACCCCCTATAGAATCGATGACTAAACTTACCTCATCACTAGAGACTCTTCATATCATTTCTCCTGAACCAGAAGCACTCCCTATTCCTCCGTGGTTCTTGGATGACTTATACGAGGATTTACCCCCAAATCCCCCCAATTCTCCCATTCATTTCCCTATGGAAATTTTACATCCAACTACCATTGGTACTCCTCAGTACCTCGATATTTGGTTTATGTCGAGCGAACCATCACAATCTCATTGCATCATTCCCCCTACTTCTTCATCCCCAAAGGACAACCACACAATAATAGTCACTGATATCACTCTTTACGATCCCTTGTATTCCTTCCAATTCCACTGTGACGAGGACATACTCGAAGAATTAAACACCCCCGACTACCCATGGGATGCACTACACCACAGAGTGCTCTTCTTTCCACAGGAAGCCTTCACACCTCCTAACCAACACCCCATATATGCAGTTGAAACCAAGGATTTTATCCCTTCAGGGCATATCGACTGGTTCAACAACCCCATTCCTGCCCCTAATTCTTTTGAAGAAGGCAACATGGCCAACATTTCCCCGACCATCAAAATCGATATTTCCATAAAAAATGGAGTCATCGAGGAAATCACCATTGGCGCCGCATGCACTCCTCAATAAATCACCGCCTATAAAACACTCTTCCAAGAATATCAAGATATTTTTTCTTGGTCATACACAGAAATGTATGGCCTTGATCCCTCTATTGTCGAACATCACATCGACACCTGGCCTGATATTACACCGGTTCGTCAAAAACAACGACCGCTACACCCATCCAAAGCCGTGGCTATCAAAGCTGAGATTGACAAATTACGTGCGGCTGGGTTCATCTACCCCATCGCCTATACCTCATGGGTTTCCAACCCTGTACCCATTAACAAAAAACAGGGCACTATCTGTGTATGCACGGACTTTTGCGATCTCTATGACGAATGTCCCAAAAAAAAATTTCCAACACCTTTCATCGATCAAATTATTGACAACTGCACTGGCCACGAGGCTTTATCCTTCATGGACAGTTTCTCTAGCTATAACCAAATCCAAATCCACCCAGTCGATCAATACAAAACTGCATTTACCACCCCCTGGGGTACTTTTGCATATCGTGTCATGCCTTTTGGCCTAAAAAATGCTGGCGCAACTTTCCAATGGGCTATGACATACATTTTTCATGATCTAGCTCATATCATCCTCGCATACTTGGATGAACTCACAGCTCGATTCAAAAAATGCACCCAACATCTTGATGATTTACGGATCATCTTCAAATGGTGTCGTCAGTAAAACATCCGCTTGAAACCCCTCAAGTGCGTGTTTTGCGTCACTATCGAGCACCTCCTTGGATTCATCGTTTCCCAAAGTGGTATTACGTGGACCCCCTGAAAGTCTAGGCCATCACAGAAATTCCACCCCCACGAAATTTACGCCAACTCCAGAGCCTACAAGGAAAAGCTAACTTTCTACGATGATTTGTCCCAGACTATGCCACTCGAGCACACAGTTTCCTTCGCCTACTACACCATGACATCCCATTTCACTGGGATGAACATGCCCAAAAAGCGTTCGACGATCTTAAAATCGAACTCTCTAACACCCCTTTAATTAGTTCACCCGACTATAATCGTGACTATATCCTCTACATATTAGCATCAGCTGTCTCAGTAGCAGGAGTTCTCATTCAAATCGACGATGACGAATGTGAGCATGTCATTTACTACATTAGTAAAAAACTTTCAGGGCCAGCCTTGAAGTATAATCATGAAGATAAACTATCCATTGCAGTCATCCTAGCAGTCCAAAAATTGCGCCATTACATTCTGCTTCACACGACTAGGGTCATAGCAGATTCCAACCCCATGCAATACTTGCTCAGTTGTCGGCAAATTAATGGAAAATTTTCCCGATGGATCATTATCCTTCAGGAGTACGATCTCAAATTTTCAACACTTAAGAGAAAGAAATCTCTTGTCCTCACCGAACTTGTCACAACCTTCCCCTCTGATACTACCAGTACCCCCATCAATACCGATTTCCCCGATGAACATCTCTTTTATATCACTTCAGATGATCCTTGGTACGACGACCTCCTCATCTACCTCCGAACCCAAAAGTTCGGTAACCACCTATCATGAGATGATCGTTGTTGTATTCACCACTAGGCCCCCCACTATCTCCTCATCACAGATATCTTATATCAGTGAGGGGTCAAAACCATACTCCGTCGATGCTTGACCATTGATGAGGTCGATAGAGTCTTGAATGAATATCATAGCAGCACGTGCAGGGGCCATCTCTTGGGGATGTCCACTGCTCATAAAATCATCCGAGCAAGTTATTTTTGGCCTACATTGTTTCACGATTGCATTCATGCCATGAAGCGATGCGATAAATGTCAACTTTATGCCAACAAAGCATGAGCACCACCCGCTCTTCTTCACCCAGTCATTACTGTCGGCCCCTTTTGTAAATGGGGCATCGACTTCATGACTTGTAATCCCCCATCCAACAATGGACACAAATACATCATTGTCACAGTCAATTACTTCAAAAAATGGGCTGAAGCCATGCCTACCTTCAACAACACCGCTAACATTGCAGCGCACTTTTTCTTTAATCACGTCATATCCCGCTTTGGAGTACCACTCCAACTAGTCTCTGATCACGAGAAACATTTTGAGAATGAGATTTTTGTTGAACTCTCATCCCGGTTAGGATTCTCCCATGAGTTTGCCTCACCATATTACCCTCAGTCCAATGGACAGGTCAAAGTAGTTAACAAGGTCCTCAAAACCATGTTACAGTGCACGGTTAACAAACATAAGACCAATTGGCATCATATGTTATTTTCCACGCTATGTGCTTATCATACAGCCGTGAAAATGGCCACTGGTTTCACACCATTTCATCTAGTCCATGGAGTCGAGGCCACTCTTCCTATCAAGTGCGAAATCCCCACCTTATGCACTGCAATTGAGCTATTACACGACACTACTCCAATGGAGCAGTGTTTGCTAAACTTAGAGTCCCTGGATGAAGATCGTCGATCTTCATTACAAAACAATGAGGTAGCCAAAAAATGGTCAAAGGCCACCTTTGATCGCCATGTCAACCTTTGCTCATTTCACAAAGGCGACCTCATCCTTGCTTATGATATCGCTCACGATACCCTCAGTCATGGAAAATTTGAGTCACTATGGCATGGCCCCTACATTATCCAACATTGCCTCACCAAAGGAGAATACATACTGGCTTCCCCCGAAGGCCTCTCTCTCAAAGAACCCGTCAACGAGCTATACTTAAAGAAATTTTATGCCTAAGCATAGCCATTCTACATTAGGTTATTTATTTTTATAGTGTTTTTAATATTTTTCCATACCTCACGTCTAAACTATCATTTGTGTTATTGACAAATGCTTCCTCCATCGGCCTACCACATTGGTTATGCCGACGACACCAGCCGTTGGACACAAAATCTCGCTTCAGCAGCTTGGGCCCTCTATACCCCTTCACATGAACTGCTCCACTCTAGCGGCATATGTTTGGGTTCAACAACCAACAACCAAGTCGAGTACACTTTCGTCATTGGCCTCCTCACTGATGCCATCCATCATCGTATTCACCACCTTAGCGTCTTACTTGACTCCCAACTAGTCGTCCTCCAGCTCAACAATGTGTACCATGTCCACAATCCTTGCCTTTTTCGCAAATACCTGCAAGTTAGACTTTTATCTCGACATTTTGATTTCATTACATTTACACATATTCCAAGAGAATTTCATCAAATCACAGATAACCTAGCTAACATTATACTCGATTGGCATATATCACATCAAGATACCTTTACACACACATAAAGCATCAAGAGCCTATCACAACATATATAGATTCGACATCATAAATAACATTAAAAAACACACATGTGAACATCACAACGACCCCAAAATGTATACTCATATATATATAAATTGGTCAAACGTGCCATAAAAATGTTTACATACACATAAAATACATCGTATACAAAATCCACAGGCTAGTGAAGCACCTCAGCACAAAACTGGTGTCACTTCACCAAAATGGGCTCACCAACCTATATAGAATATACAAAAATACATAGAGAGACACTCAAGGTGCCTCTAGAGCACCACCTCCTACCCCTCCCTCAGGCGGCGGTGCCCCACCCACTATTGGCCCCTTCGGACCTAGAGGTAACCGCCTGGTCATCGCAACACCTGCTACTGCTGCTCGCCGAACAACATTCCACCACATTAGCGGAACTCCCACACACTGCTCCAAGACACCCTCATCCTGGATGCATGACCACATGCCCTCAGGCACTCCCTGTAGCACCGCTTCCAAGCGGTGATGAATATCCTCAAAATCTCCCCCGGCCTCCGCCGGAGGAGCATGCGATGGCCCGGCACTAGGGTCATCAAAATGACGTCTCCTAACCGCCCTCTCCTGGCCAGCTAGTCTCACCTCCACATCCTCACGCTGTCGTCTCTCCCCCACCCGTGGCTCCCCCCGCGGAGGCCTCACCGGCCCCTAACGAGCTGACTCTCTCATCAACTCAACCTCCCACCCATAAGGTCCCACATCTGCACATACAAACCAACAAAAGATAACATCAACATCCATCTATACATAATACATAGGTCATACTATCTCAAATATCAACATATCAAACAAATCACAAACATACCTTGGTGGTCAAAAACCTCTCCTGGAGGTAACACCATATCCAGATCACCCCGGATGTCAATCCCACAGTATGGATACTACAATATGATCTGTGACATCTGCCACCACACCTGTGCAACCTCGGTCGTGAAAAAATGGCCACCCTCACCACCACCGTAGGAAATCAAAATCGTCGACCACCACATCAGTCGCGGCTCTCGTGCACCAGGTGCGCCCAATAAAGCTCTAGGGCGTAACATCGACACCCTCTCCAAAAACTAGGCCACCAAGATGGACCCAAAGGCAAAGTCCCTTGAGTCCATTGTCCGACACCCGTCAAGCTGCCCTACCATCTTGGCATGCAGCATCAAGCCCCAGGAAAAACGCTCTCCTACCAGTGTCCTCCCCATAATCCTTAGCTGACCACCACTGATCCACTGAGTCGCAAGGGACCCATATACCCTCACAATCATCGCTGCCACACAACAATGAACTAAAGCATCCATAGCCCCAATACTCACTACAGATCCTGACATAAATTTCTCTCTAGAACAGTACCTCTGGCCTAAGGTAGCCAACTACCCGTCCCCAGGTAACACGGTCTCCGCTGGTAGGGGTGTTCCCCGAAAAGGGAGCCCAGTCAGAAAGTACACATCCTCCACCATAATGAAGGTTAGCTGCTCTCCCCACACCATAAAACAATGCAGATCCGAACTCCACATCTGGATAAAAAACTGAAGAAGATACTCCTGAGCTCGTATCAAAGGGCACTCGAAGAACTTCAATAGCCCACAGGATGCCAAAGTGGCATGAACCGTCAGCTCCTTAATAGTCACGACCTCCCTCAGCTATGACTAGTCCCGCTCTCGCCAGTGGACCAGCATCGTCCCAATGATCGCCTGCAACCACATAATACAGTCCTTGATCAACCATCTCGAACATAAAACACATTAAATTCTCCAAAAAAGATGAGTTTTTCACCCATCAGCCTTGCCCCCAAGGCGCGGCTGTTTAAACCCATAGGCGCGCACATATGCACGCCTGTTCACCCCATGGGCACACACACACATGCGTGTTTGTTCACCCCACAGGTGTGCACACATGCGCACCTGTTCATCCCACAGGCGTGCATGAATGCACACCTGCCCGCCAGACAGAGGTGCCTCCATGTGCCCCTGTCACGAATAGAGTTGTGCATCATAGCGTGCCTATCCACTACACAACCGCGCACCCATGCACAACTATGTAGCAAACAGGCGTGCATACTATGCACGCCTTGGTCCCCCCTTAAAGCACACCCATGTGCATATATCAATATAACATGTGCGCATATTTCTGAATCACCCATGCATTGGTGGGCCCACACCCACAAAACCCCCTATATGGCCCTCCATACAAGCCTCGCCCCCAAATCGAAAACCTAATTCTATGCAGGACGATAAGACTACTAACTTGAAGCTCACTGGTCCTGAATCGACCGCCTCGTTCTCTCAGAATCTCCAAATCTCCTCTGAATATCTCTCGTCCAATCACTCTGACAACAAGTACAAATGAGGTGGCAATGTGGGCCCTACAACTATATATAGGCCTTTCCACCAAACTTCCAAACACTATTCTGGGAGCTCCGAGTGTCTGTTTTTCGATCTGTCTTCAGCCACGGGATTAGCATCCCAGAATAGTGTTTGGAAGTTTGGTGGAAAGGCCTATATATAGTTGTAGGGCCCAC